>JABASH010000613.1:0-36842 GCA_019776445.1 Tomocerus maximus | reverse complement strand
AGTCGTTAGCTACTTTCTTAAAGACATCATTTTATTTGTAATGATAATGATATTGGGTTATAACGTTAACAAATGCCGATTATAATTCTTAAAATTGTCAAAATGAAATGTAAGTTTTTTCTAAAAACTAATTTTACAATTAGGCATGTATGTCTAAACTAATGCAGCATTTCTAAGTATGAACACTAAAGTATACAATTTTATCCCTAATCGTATTGATTTATTATTACAAACTAGTGGTAAGCACGAATATTGTCATCAATTTATCTTCCAATTGCGTTTACAGGTCATTCTCTTGTTCATTGCAGATGGGATCTACTTCTGTTTTCTTCCATCGAATACAACGAGGACATGGCTTGCATATATTCATACACTCTTTATGGTAGACAGCACCGCAAGACGCACACTAGAAAAAGATAATATTTATATAAAATCTCTTGAATTGTAAACAAACCCTAATATCCAAAACTAAAATTATGAATTAATGAAGTAAATATTGTACCTTGTAAATTACGTCCAAGTCAAACGGAAATATCACCTTAGGATTTTTACAAATCTCGCAAACAAAGCCCTTTTGAGCACAAAAGTCGCAAGATGTAATATGACTTTTGCCAGTAGTAACCAACTTCTTTAAATTTGAGGTCAGGGTACGATTAGGAATATTAAGCAAGTCCTATACAAAATTATAAAGTTTTCGTTAGAACATAAGAATATTATGGAATTCAAAATATTATAAAGTACTTTTAAAGCGCTACATACCGACAAAGAGTATAAATGTATATTTTCGTAGAGGTATTCATTTGGCCATGAGTCTTTTGTGAAGTCCACTGCTACCGACTTGCACGTCCGTAAATATATTGAAATAGAGGTAAGTTTCGTCCGTAGGTTCTAAATAAATCAAACATAAATTGATATTCGGTGTTATAATTTCCGATATTCTTCAACTAACACATAAAGCTACCATCATCATCAATCCACAGTTAATACTAATATACTACCGCAACCCTCAACAACTACAAACAGATTATGCTGATTAAAAGATGAGCATCCGCAACTGACACCCTTGATTGATGTCAGAATGAGCTCAGAAAGGATATGTAATTAAGAATTTAGGATACAATGATTAATGACACCAACCTGAATTTCCGAACACTCTTCAACTTCGTCATATAATTTTGGATTGATGTCATGAACGTTAAATAGTGGCCGGTATAAAATTTCTTCTAAATAGTCTTTCGCTTGCTTGCTTACACTGTAGCGATTAAAATCCCAATTAAGAATTATCCGTGACGGTATAACAAATTCGTCGTTGATGTGACAATCACTGCAGTAGTAGCTGCCAGTAAGACCACATAGTCTGTAATTAATAATAATAATTAGCAAGAATGTACATATTTATATTGTTTCGTCAATTCAATTACTTAATATATGTTTAAAATTAATGAATAATATTGTGTAAGTTCTACTGAATACCTTGCAGGTTGGAAAATCATGCCAACATCTTTAGAACAACTTTTACAACGATAGTTTTGCGAATCCATGCCATTTTCATTCGGAATCTTTTGTATAAAATTATTAATATGCGGAAACTGGAACCAAATACAACATTATTAAATGAAGTACATTAATGAATATGAATATCTAAAAATTAAGGATTTATCAAAACTTTTTTGACTGCCTTTATAAATTGTTAGGTCTTACCATATCTGAAAAGTGTCCACTGCTGGATGTATTAGAAATCACTTCAAAACCCACGACTTGGTCCACAGGAGTTACGGTATTCTGTGTATAAAAAACAAAAGTTATTGTAGCCTGATATTGAATGTATTGGCAGGAAGTGGAGAAACTTTTGCGGTAAAACCAATCCACAAAAAGATTTGACTTACGCTGCGGTTTTCCTCGAGACTATACGAACTGACGGCCAAAGATGAGTTTATAAGATCTTCATTTTCGAGTATGAAGCTGTTCATTATTGGAGTTCCGGTCAACTTGTCCTTGTTATAAGTTTCAAAGAGAGCAGCATAGCTCATGGACTCGTCACTGACGTCAGGACTGGGAATATTCACAGCGGCCGACGGCGTGGGTCTCTGTTGACTCTCTTCCCGTCTGTTGCTCAACTCAGTCAACTCTGATCCATTTTCAGAATTAAAATGGCTGGCTTTACTTTTCTTGGTGGCACTTTCAACTGGCGATATCACAGGAGGCTTATGAATATTTATAGTAAATGGCACTTCGGATTGAAATTGGACATCCCTTGTGGTGCTGGACACAGAGGATGATGAGCCGATTCCCGAATCAAAGTAGTTTTCTTTGGGGAGACTCTTTTTGTCATTGACAGTGTTGCTAGGTGTAAGATGAGATTTATTGTGGGATTGACTCTGGTGATATTGAGATACTTTAAAGTGGGTAACTGAGGTAAGTTGGTCTCTGTTGGGTTGAGTGGCATCGGAGCTTCTTCTGCTGGACGAGGGTGAGGGCACTCCGCTCGAATTGGAATGCTTTGACGACAGAATGACGCGGAGAGCCGCATCTTCTTCCAACAAAGGCGTCCGATAGTGATCTTCGAAGTTCGGAGGGAATCCATGAGGTTTTGGCGGGGTTCGTCCTTGTCGGAGTTGAGGTAAAGCCTGGAGGTCCTTCGAATTCATATTCTGGGCGACATCCACTCCCTGACTAATTGACTCTTGAGAATGCGAGGGAGTGTGAAGACCCACTAGACTAAGTGGAACATAGTTCCATGCATTTAAGAAGCTGGAATTGCAGGCCAACTGAAAGTGATAGGACTCGATGCCGTACAAAATGCTCTTGAGAATATCGAATCGCTCAGCGTCTCTGAGAAAGGCCGTGGGTTTGTAGTAGTCCTTCAAAGTGCTCTTGTCTGATATCATCATCTGAAGGAAACTGATGAGAGCACCTTGATTGAGGGAGAATCGGAGCCAAGCTCGGCATTTCCCAATGTCGGTGTGGATAAATGAAAACTTCTCGATCTCCATGATATCTTGCTGGTGGCAAAATATCAGCACAAAATGCCAGAAAGAAGGGTCTGGCACATTATTCTCGCGTCCAGATGATAGAATCGACGAAACAGTCTTAATAAACCGATTTTTAAGGCCATGAATAAACACCGCTTCTAAAATCCAGCACAAAGAATTCGTCGCTTCATCATTCACAAGGGCTGCTCCATTTTCAGCTGCATATTTCAGCTGCAACTCCTTCACACAATCCACTAACCTTTCAACTAGATTCGCCTTCACGACACAATCTCTATCTAACACTCTACGCAGCATGGACATCTTTCTAATCACAAGTATTTATAGTCATATAAGTAGAATTATTTTCTTTAGCGAGTGAACGTACGTAGTATAAGAATATTATTACTTTCGATGGAAAACTGCACCTTAATACATCACAGATCAGAATATGTCAATCATACTAATAATGATACTCACTTTACTACTTCTTGCAAATTGTATTTGTCTCGCAGGATAGAAATGCATTGGCTGCAGTGACTTCCTTCTCGGATAATACGATAATGTCCAACAGATGACAAATCAACTACTGTAGATCCTGATCGAGCGGCGTCTGCAGATTGATCATCTTCTGATAAACGGCCACCGTCAAATACACATTGCAGACATGGCCACAGTGGCTTAAATTCTTCCACAGTCAAAGTACTCGGTTCAGAAGATCGATTTGCACTGGTCAGAGCCACAGGACCTTGGTTGAATTTTGCTAAGTTACGGATGAATTGATTGTTCGGTATTCGGATACCAATGAGATTAATATCGGGGTTTAAATTGGGGTTCAGCGCTGGAAATCTTTCAAAAACTAAAGTCACTGGACCGGGCAAGAGATCTTCGAGCAAGGAATGGGGAACTGTGACTTTTCCCCACGTGTACACCTGATCGATCTCAGCAACACAAATGGCAATCGGCTTCCCAAAATCCCTCCCTTTGATTTCGTAAATTCTTTCCACGGCTTTATTGTTTTGGGCATCAGCAGCTATTCCATAAATTGTGTCTGTAGGGGTACCAATCACTCCACCGTCAATGAGAATCTGTGCACCTTGCTTGGCTAAAGTCTCACAGTTGCCAATGGTCAATCGCACTACATGGTCTTCTAAATTCATGCCCTTGTTGTTTCTCAACGACTTAATTATTGTTTTTCCTACTGTAAGGCTCTGAACTAAAGCTCTTGGCACTAGATTCACCATAACCACTTTGAGATTTACAAAACTCTTAATTAATTAAAATTCGGTTCTCTCTTTTATCTCCCATGTGATTTCCTCACAAGTGACCAATTTTGACAACATTTAAACCCCAAACGAAAATCCCATGAAGAAGTTTCTGCAAATAAAATGCATTGTCTTTAATTATTACTCTTAAAATATCATTGTACAAAAATATGCTATGAAATTAAATTGCTATCACACTTCAAGAATTTTGAATTCTCCAATAGTGAATAGAAAAGTCCCTATTAATAATGTTATTCTATACATCACTCCAATTAAAACTTATTCACCAGTTCGATGATCAATCTTTAACTGAACATTTGATTCGAAAATACGACTAAGACATACGACTTAAGACAAATACGACTACGACAAATTAACTTTTAAAATATACCCATGACCTACCAATTTTTCCATAGTTGTTAATCAATTAAGGAAGAGAAATGGTAAAGTTCCACAGCCAGCTGATAATAAATCACAAGTCTGCTCCAGTTTTCCACATCTGACATCACAACATTAGTCCTGTATGACTAATCATTTCCGAGCTGAATACAATAACAAAGACACTATCAATATTTATATAATTAGAAGAACCAATAACATCGGACGGAATCCTTCATATAAAAACATGTCTTATTATTATATTTTACTACAAATAGGTATATAAATTTTAAATATTGAATTTACTTACTTAGTATTGATTAGGGCAGCCACAAAGACCAATATAAACGAAAGTTGTTGATATTCAGTACTAGGTCTATAATATCTATACCCACTGTGGTTGGGTTTAGTTTGATAATAATAATTGATAGTTTTTTGTCCTCCACAGCCGTCACAGCCCACAGACACAATGTGTGCTTAGATTTGACTTACAATCTTATTACGTAATTCACTTGCCTCATTGCCTTGTAATCCAAAATCCAAAGTCCCTAACATCAGTTGCGTTTTCATATTTTGCCGCCGTGATGATTTTCCCGAGACCTTTGGAGGGCTTACAGAACTACGTAATACAACATAGAACGGTAATATCCCAAAATTCATGGAAATTCCCTTCTTCCGCAAGAATCGATTTCGCTACTTTCATTTCCATACTCTGTGCTTTCGCATGGCCCATTTTCGTGTTGTTCTTGCTCTCTGATAAACCCTTTTGCTTACTTAGGACTCTTAGGAGACCTTAGGTAATTATATTTCAAGTGGCAATGGTCTCATTGTCAGTTCCACCATTTTTTTATGAATAAACCTTATAAATATGCAAATCATGAATCTATGAAGCGTCGTTTTTATTTTTAACTATCAAATGGTTGCCTCTACATTGTATTACTAGTGATTAATTTAATTGCACGGTTTGTAAATAGATACGTATAGACATAGACTTGGCTATGAATCATATCATAGTCGCTAATAAATATTCGTATCATGCCCTTTGCAAGTTTGACGTTTGATGCACATCAACATATGCAGCCAGCTTATGGGTGATTGGCCAGGAAAAATATTTTGGCATGCATAGAGATATGTAATAGCGGATAAATAAGTGTGTATGAGGAAGGTCAAAGAATTCGGTTATTATTACCAACAACTGCTGCATATACATATACAAAAGCCCTGTAAATAAGATTCCCTCTTCGTCAATGCAATATGTTTATGAACAGGCGTAGTGAAGACCTGTGTATAATAAGGGCTCAAAGTTTTTGCAATTCGAAAACCTTATCCCTAAATATATCAATACATACTTGTATATTATAACTTTGGGGAAAATTTCTAGGACATTTTATCCTTGATTTTAACCCCAAATTTTCAATGAACCAAAAACTAGATAATAATCTCGCCGAAAGAAAGAAAGCGATAATTATTTTGATGAGTATGTATGTCAGCAATATATATTTTACTAATTTTTATCCCATCAGTGGCTACGCCAATGGGTGGATTGTGGGAAGTTGTGTGGTTGTGCGGCATTCAGCTAGACCTCGCTCGTTACTCTATTTTGAGATGGTTTTATCCTGTCTTGGTCGCCGTGAGGCCTGGAAACTCAGAAATAGGAGTCGCAAATTCTAGAATGATTTTTGTGGACACGAAGGCGAAGTGACCTGCATGCAGGGAATGGGCAGGCATGGCTACAGCGAAAATGAAGGAATTGACATTTTAGTATCAAGTTGGTGTTGTCAGAATTATTTGAGTCGATTATTTATGTTATTTCCATAATGGTGATGTAGTACTTATTAGGGATTATTTATTGCCTATAGGTGGGCATTCAGGGAGTAAGGATCACGGTTGATTAGACGTTATTGTAGATTAAATTTGCAAAAGAGATTTTGCATTTTGTGTTGGATGGATGTTTTATTGACTTGACTTGATTATCTTGTGCACTGTTAGAGTACATGTTCTAGAATCTTTCTCTGCACACTACTACTACATGATAGAGTTTGTCAGAGTGTATGTATGTTTGGTGTAAACGTCGTGATACTGTAGTGTGAGAGAGTCTGTAGAATAATATTCTATGGTCTAGTCCTGCACAGTCTGTCTGTATGAATCAGTCTGTATGTATGTAGCAGTGAGTAGTCACACACAGTGCAGTGCATTGTCAGATCGTGGCTGGTGCATATGGAATTGTATGGTATGGACGACGGTGTGGTGGTTTGTTGCCTTCGTCCCTGAATACCGAATGCAGCATAATACATAACACATGCGAAAACCATCTTAAGCTGCGGACTTGTGTTGTTGCGACAAATGAACTCGGGTAATACTTTAAACTATGATAGGTTCCCCAATATTATTAGAGTGGCAGTGGTAGGTAAGTTGTGTCTGCAACTATACAAGATACTAGTCTATCCGTAGAAATGTGTCTATCCATGTATGTATCCCTCGCCTTCTGTCTGCCTGCCTGCTCTGCCAACATATCCTATAAGTAAGTGGCAAGGCAAGTTGTCTGTTGAGCGAGTCTTCTATCAGTGGATGGGTCATCTTGTGTCATTGTGCCATGCCAAAACATTAGGTCTTGCAAATTAAACCCAACTAACTAACTCTGTTTGTTTTACTCTCGTCCCGACATCCGCCACCAACTAACCACACTCCAAATAATAATTTAATGAGCAGGCTTTCCTAACTACTTCCAGTGTCGTGTTACATTTATTATACTACGTTGCAGATTCTGAGTGAACCCCAATTATTTCAAGTTCAATGTAATTCAATACGGATCAAAACATCGCTCAATGGAGACGAACAAACTCTTCCATTGACGACATCAATAATAAGTCCAATCAACCCATTCTTTCATTCCTCTCCTCCTCGGGTAAGTAAATAATACTTCTACATCTAAATATACATACACTTTCTATAATTGCGCCCTATTTATACTTTTCAATTCCCAAAATATTCCCCTTTATACCTCATAAATGTCCATATAAATACATCCTTTGTCTTAAGTTTTTGGGGGGAAGATGATGCGACAATTATTTAGTAGTGTAGATCCTAACATTGCTAACTTCAATTCATTCCTTTGTGCTCCTTTGTATTTTGGTGGCATAGTGTTTACTAGTTCTTAATTTTGAGATTGAACCTTAATTTTAATTAGAGATTTTTCTACAATTAAGTTTGTAAAAGCTGGGCTGAGGTCTAAAATGATTTTTTGTGTCTACAGGATATGCAGATTTTGCAGATGTGCCAGAAGTCGGAGAGAAACGGATAGACCACTGCAGTAACGATTCTCAGGGATGAATATGACTCAATATATACAGAAGGAAATTGACAATGCCAGTTTGACCTTTGAATGAAATTATTGAAATGGTGTAACCAAGCAATTCGGAACAAACGTGATAAACTGGAATCGTATCCAGGAAAGATAGAAAACGCTGACCAAGATATACATTTAATCAATAAAAACGAATACTTAACAGCCATAGTGAACGGAAAAGTGCAGAAGGTTGTGTCCTATACAGCTGATCTGATATACTTATCTTTAAACTACTAAATAGGAAATCACTACACACATAGTGATTTGCTTCATTCAGTCAGTGTTCCACTATGGTGGCCAATCTATCTAATTAGACACTATCGATTATTTACTGGATTGTGAGTAGTGTGGTGTGCTATCTTGTGTCTGTCTGTTTTTGTCCCAGACACAAATTACTTAAGTAGAGGGAAATAACCGATTGTCATGACCATACAGATATAATTTAATTAACTGGCTACATATTCTAACTGTGCTCATCATCAACGAAGGTCTGCCAGGAAGATTTTTGTTTCATTTATAAAATTCTTGGGATTTGGGCTCCTAAAAATTAAATCGATGCTACGCTCACATTCTCTGGAATGGGATTGGCTCATTTAAATTAAAATCCTTTTTCTGGATACTGTAACGAAAATTCAGTTCAGGACATTGTGCCTAAAAACACCGAGTAATAGTTCTCGACGCTAATTGGGATCTTTTGCGTGATCCAGTTTCAAAGTGCATACAGTTTTTTTTTTCTATTTTTTGTTATCATTGGCTTTAGTTAGCAGTCTGGTGGCATTATATGCATATAACTATGTATGTGAATGTATAAAGTCGATTTTGTTTTGTGATTTGAATTTGGTATGGTTGTTACTCTAATGATTACCAATTCGTTTGGACTGGAAATAATGCAAATATTTAGTTTGAATGAAGCCGATCCCGTTTCTAGTACATTGAGCTGATTTGGGATGCAATTACAGGGGATTTGAATAGGTTCTGTAATAATTTGTGGACTTTAAATCCAATTGTAATTCAAAGAGTTGTTCTATTTAGAGAGAAACCCGAACTCGCAGTTAAAACTCTCTTTATTTCAAAAGAAATTGGATTTCTGTTGAACTGGACGAATTAAGTGCTTCGCGTTCAAACGTTGGGATGGACAAAGTCTACAGAGGCGAAATTAATCGAAGAGGTAACATTTACTATGCAAATATATTTATTTCATTTTATTCTTTCATGTCTTGGGCTTAACTGAATCATATCAGGGCGCTTGATTATCTTTCAGGAGGACGATTTCGTTAAAATAAAAAGATTAATCGTTTTGTACTCTGTTACAAATAGTTGGTACATGATTCAAGTTCAGTGCTACTTATTCTGACTTATTAAACAGATATAATTAATTGGCATTTACACAGAGTCAGCTTCTAGGTACAACTTTTTAGCGTCCTACGTAGTACTAATCTGTGTAATTATCGTCCTAAAGCAATGTCTTGTTGCGTCATAAGTCATGTTGCGATGACATGACGATCTCTGATTCTTGAGTGTGATATCTAAATGCTAATGATATTAAGTCCTTAAGAAAAGAGGACGAAGCAGCCAGCAGTTGCCTTACTTTACATTATGCACTTTCAATTTCAGTTACCATAAACAGACACAGGTGTAGTACAATAACAAATGGTGTGGGTAGTTTGACCACTTTTACATCTTCTGTGCACAAGGATTGATTTGAGCCACAAGATTCCAATCATATCTCGAATTGCATGTAAGGCCTAAGGAGTTCTGTGCCAACGTGATACGTAGTATTAGGTACTAATTGCAATCCTTAGCTAACAATAAACTAACATAACAGACTCTATATATATACACTCTATACATTTAATTTATGGGTGACCATTCTCGAATTAACGTTGTTACATTGATATTATTGATGGACAAGTGTACCTCTCCTGCCCGTTTAGGTGTTCTTCGAGGATTATCATTGAGGAAGACAAGAATCATTTATTTTCCTATTTTTATTTGGCCATGGAGGACATAGGTTCAACTAAATATACATACCTATACTAATACTGCTATATAATATAAAGTCTAACTGAAGCATTGTGTGCCGTGTCCTATTTTTACTCGACTGAAATCCTGCTGCCCGCTGACATTACTAAACACACTCACTGAAGTGAAAGTACCGTGCCCTAATTTCCTTCCTCATAGTTGTAGTATTTGTGGAGGGACCCAAATATATTATTTGACTGGTATACTGTAAGGAGAATGCACAGCCTGATGCAATTTTGTCGTAAGTTAGGAAGTACCTATTACATATAGTATCTGCCGTAATAATATAACTAATGCACATGTCTGCTCCTAACTAGCAACTATGACCTAGTGATAGAGCAGAAGAGATTACGCTGTATAAGATATAACAGAAAAAGTCGATTAAATTAGGTTGGCATTCTTTCCATTCCATTCTTCAGTTCAGCCTCAGAAGAAAGCGTTTGCTAACGAAATTACAACGACTACTAACTACACCAATGCATACAGATTACTCTGCTATTTACCCCAGAACTTCTAGGCTAAATAATAGGACAGAATTTAATATCATTTGCATATACTTATCGCTTGTACGGAACATGGACGTAATTGCTTTTCCATTTGGACAAATACTATCGGATATAACGCTAACACTGCTAGTTCCAATTAACAAGCGTAACACTTTTAGCTTGCACAGCTAATGTATGAAAAGAAGGAATAATCACATTCATAATTGCTTTACAGTTTCATTTCTACTTTAATTGCTGTAATAATAAAGTTAAGAGAATTGTGCTTGCTAAAGCACGACACATAAATATGGCTATCTTCTATGCAAATACTATTCAATCTCTCTTCCGCCTACGTTCCTATCCCTCAACATCATCGACCGACATTCATTCAATATTTTGTTATCGAGATTGTCTTTCTTGCCTCCCCTGTACTTGCTTTGCAACTAGTATTACATTTACATGGGGATGGGTGAGGCACTACACAATAACAAAGTTATGTCATGCATGTCATTTATTTGACTCAACTACGTAACCCATTTATTATAATAATGTAGATGCTTAAGTATTCCGCACAAAAAACATATCCATGTTTACATTTCCCTGTGTTACATTTGCACTTTCTACTATTCACAACTACTATACTACTACACTACTACTACTGCCCTACTATGTACTACTACTATTATACTACTGCTACTATACTACTACCATAATACCCATGCTATTTAAATAGTCGGCGAATGAATTATTCAATGGCTTTTTTGCTTGGACAACCATCCCATGTATGCAGTTGAGTTGAAATAATACTAAAAATGACATTAGAGTAACAATGAAGATTCTGTACTTATGCCACAGGCTACGTACGGACGAATGCAGATAATATTTCATAACACAATGGAATGATTACAAGATTCCTGCATTCAAATGATGTAATTTCATGAAATATGAAGTTTACTGTAAGGCCGCACACACAAAACAGCCATCAACTGATTGCTTTCATTTGAACTCACTACAATATTTATCAATCCCCAAGAATTATATGCCTAAATGTAATATCTAATTTAAAACGAGGCATCAATGTCTAAAAGTTGTTGGGACAGATACAAGTTATTAAGTTATATGCTGTTGTATGTATGCACATGACACTCATGCAATACATGTCTGACTACCATTACTTATGCCAAATGACTCATTGCCATTACCCTAAAACACACGAAACAATTTGTCACAAAGTTATGCACGTAATATGATATTTAATTGCAGCATGAAAGTATGAATACACCGACGCTGCAGTCACAATTCCATTGTCACCAATTAAATATTATTTTTACTTAGGTGCAATAACAATGTTGAAGTACTTATATTGACTATCAGAAATTGTTATCTCGTGTGACACTGATATTTTATGAAGATATTGACCCTTTAAGTAATCACATTTGTGCCTACACATGGAGGACGTAAATAATGCTCAATTTGTACACATGTAGGATAAATGCCCGTATGAACCTACAGAATTATACAATTAGGTAACAATCGCTTATCTCACTTCCCGTTCGTTCAACCGAAAACTTTCACTAAACTGTGCACTTTATAATAATAATTGCTGAAGCCCTTTTCTTATTAATTACTAATCCGGAAAATATGAAACATGTACATACTTAACTTAAATACCATTAATGAGCATAATGAAAGCATTTTGCAAAGATGGATACGTTTAAGCACGCTAATTTATTAATCCACTACGCTTTTTGTTTGCGTTGAATGCAAAAGTGCGACTGACTTCTAACTACACTATTAACTTCTAAACTGTAAATGCATTCAGCGACTGGAATTGGAACGCTCAATAAAATGATGTTCATTGTTAACCTACACACCTACGCTATACAAATAAAAAACATCAAATAATTCTAATTGAAAATATTTTTTTTGCACTTCAAAAAATAAAATGTTAGTGACGTAGCCCCAAAAGACTTAATAATTGGAGTGTTACTAAATGTAGCAAATCTCTAATTGAATCGAAGTAGTTAACAATTTTACATTCTATTTCCATAAATAGTTTTATTTTGGAAACATTAAGAAGAAGCGCAATAAACGTCATGTTCTTGTGTTATACTTCAGCCATAATTATTGGGTGGTTAATAACACAATAATTCTTATCTCTATGTGTACTTTTATCATTTGAACCAATGTATTCACCCATACAAAGCAAGCGATTGCATTATAAATATGTAATCTTTATGGGATTTATGACTGATAATTGTTTTATTTATACAAATGCAGATAAGAACCATATTTACGAATAAATGTGTGTAATTCTACTGCAGATTGCATTGCACGTTTTGCAAACAAATGAGACATTGAGACATGCATGGCGAAGGTAGCGTTATAATTCTTGCAAAAATAAAGCTAAACTACTGATGGAATAAGCCATCGAGCCAGTAGTACATTATGTTGTAGGTTAATAATGATTTTTCTTGAGCATCCTATTGTGCTTGTTGATAATGGAGAGGCAAGCTTGACGGAACGATATTTCAATACTTGAGTAATATTCTTAGGTTTTTGATCTTTCCTAGCGAATAGCCAATAAACGCTGGAGGACCAATGGTGGTCTAGAGTGCCAATGGTGTTGGTAGCATTTAATTTCTCAAATTCTGCAAAGAGGGAATCCAACTGCGATATCTATTATGCATTGCAATTTATTGCCAATAATCCTCGTAAAATGTCTAGTAGCATTGGTGTGCAAATGTATTTCCATTTCTGGGCGTGCTGAAGAATAGGGAAGTGTGCAATGCTTAAGGTACACCAGGCAGAATCAGAATTGCGTACATAAGATTCATGTATATCAGTTTTACTAAGTAGATAGAACAGATATCACTAAGTAGTGCTTAGTACATCTAAAGTAGATATGGCGTTTTGCTACAATAGAAAGAGAGCAGCAGCTAATTTTGTGTAGTAGATGAAGAAAGACTGTAGATTTATCGTTGGGTGCTCATCTTCATTTCAGTATTCTACATTTTTACTACAGCAAGACGTAACTTACTCTTATTATTGGCAAAGACTGCAATTGGCTGTTCTCTATAAGTGTAATGTGATGTATAATTTACAAGAATGTAAGCAGACTACTTATTTAGTATGCTAGTAGGTAACCAAGAACTTATGCTTTTTGGCATTTGACTTGAAATATGATTTTCTTGTGTAGCAACGACTACCTACTGTAATTCTAGTAAATTCGTTGTAGCCTAGGAATGTGCCATTATTGTTGTCCTTCGTGTGCAAAGGAATGGCGGCGGATGTCCCCGTTCCAGCGCAATGGGCGTAAACACTTTATTCCCTGTTTTCAGCTCTATTATTATTCCTCCTGTACTCCTATGGATTTAATATCTGCCTGGATCTCCATTCCTCCAGCTTAGGAGAAGCAACAGTCAGTCATAATCCAACCAAAGTACAAACAAAATATAAACTCAATAAAATCAACCAAGTCTGAATATTAATGTCTCAAGTCTGTAGTGACGACTAAAAGTGTGTGTTTACGTCGGCTCTAGTCTCACTTCACTTAATGTCTTATCACAATTAAGGTTAGTAGAACCAAGACTTATTGTTGAGATTATTCTATTCTTAGGTTCTTGCAGGCTACATGGACAGTATAGTTAGTTAGTGACTTATCAGCATGCAATTATCCCAACTGTAAATGACAAGATTGCATTTCAGCATTTCAACTGACTAGTCAGATTGCCTACCTTACTTCATACCAGCTTACCTTATGACTGCTTGTTACATATTATTGTGTATGACTTTAGAAGATAAGGTGGTGGGCGGATGAACATTCCTGGCATAGGTACTCTGCTACTTATGTGTGGACAGATAATGCAAACAATACTCACCGCTTTATAAATTCTAAAACTTTCCACTTTGGGGGACGGATTGAAAAGTCCGATTTCATACACAGCCAATACGAAATCTATTTAGTAACCCAAAGATAACACTCCTAGACTGGTGATAATCATACAACACAACAAGTTGAGATAGAGTCCTACTATATAATTGCACATTCTAGTGCCAACACCAACCACATGAATAAATATTACACATTTGATAATACAAAAAGCGTCGTATATATAACATATTAGTACATTTAATCAATACTGATACTCCACGAAACGTTGAGTAGGCAGTATTGAATTTAGCTTTCAGGTACTTTATTCATTTACCTAATACAGATACATAACTAAGGATCATTATTTCTGTGCCCAAAAGTTCAATTCAAGCTAGATTTTGTAAACCTTGCACTCTTTCTTCTACCAGTTCTACCAGTGAGATTAGACAAACGTAGCAAAATTAATTTCTGTAACAAAACCCTAATAACAATATCATTTGTGCTATCACAAACAAGAGCTAGATAATAATTTAGTTTCTGAATAAATCGAACGCTTGCATTTTTCTTTTATAATCCTTTACACTAAGTACATGGCAGGCGTCCAGAAATTGTTATACAGCAGGCTATCAGTCTTCTAATTGTGGCAAAAGTTTTAACAGCTACTGCAACTTTTCTCACCTTAAAGAGCATAAAGATTGGAAGTATATGCTTAAAATACTTTTGTGCTAAATTGCTGTGATAAAAGTGAAAAAGTTAACTTTAAACTCCTCAAATATAACAATACATTATATAACAATGCCTAATTCTATTAAAGTTTTGCTGAAAATTTCTACAACGCCCAACTATAAATGTGTTGGTTTTATAATTTATTTGCATGCGTAAAAATTACTTTTCAAAAAAATATTGCCACAAAATGGTTTTTGGGATCCCTAATCTTGCGACTTGAGCGAGAATTTGCATATCTCATTTGTTCTGTTGATAATACATAATCACAGTAAATTACGGTACAATAAATATATTTATCAGACTCAGACCAAGTGTATGGGTCATGTACATAGAGCTGTGTCCATGCTTATGTTAATTAAATCCACATGTAAATATTAACACAAATTTTTACCTTAAACTAATTTTGCTACTTATCTACAACATGAACGCGAAAGCTAAGCAAATACACCTGGCTTGTCCATAAGGATTGAAGGTTATCTACTATTAACCATTCAAAGGACATTGCTCACTAATGACAGTGTAATGGATGTTTGCAATATACAAATTTAAATTGAAATACCCATTCACTACGCCATCAGTAATAAGTGATAAACATTTACTAACAAAAGATATACATTTACATGACATCTCACTGGGTGACTGAGTAAGCTGAGAACAAGCTCAAAAGGATTTCTTCGTAACATTGTAAGTTCATAATTAATTTTGTTATACATTTACATCAACATATTTTTCAAAGTTCTATAGGACACAGTGAAGGCACTTAATGCGACAAAGGCTTTCTTTCATCTTCTTAGGAATTTTTCATTTGATAACATACCACAGCCTTAGTGTACCTAATCAAATATTTTGGCATTGAATTTTTACTTACAAATAAGTTTTAATTACTTGATAAAAATTTTAAAAATTTCCAATTCAAGATAAAAAAAGCTCAACTGAACTGAACTAATATTTCTGTCATATTGTACCTTAATATACCTATGCAATAAAAGCAAGGTTTTGTGATGCGTAAGTAGCTATTCAATATCGCGAATACAAAAATTCCCGTTGGAATTATTATGTCATTATAGATAGACAATTATTTTTCATCTCTTCTGTGAATTCTTTCCTACGAAATTAATTTTAATGTTTCTATTTCGACTGCTATTGTAGCAATATTTAATTAGCAATTGTTGCGTAGAATTGAGCCAAAGGAATTGTGGTTGTGATTAACTGCAGATATTAGTGTGCATAAATAAATAGGTTGTAGTAGTTACAAGTTATAAGGTTATCGAGCAGTCTGATACTAGATATTGATAATAGGAACTTAATTACCTTCATAAAACCTATAGTTGTACATAGTACCTCAGTAATTTAATTAGATTTAACTCAGTCGTAAGGATTTTAATATTTTGAGGAATTTTAATCTTGTTTATATTGTAATGCGATTAAAATCCAATTTTCTTGTTATGGCACTAAATTTCTAGAGATATTTTTTTCCAGAAGTTTAGTAGCATCTTCTAGTGAGTATGTTTTGCTTATTACTCACACATGAGCGGAAGTGAATTGGGTGGGACTAAAATTACAATTCACAAATAACGATCAAAAATAATGTCTAGTGCTTTTAACTAACCCAGGAATTGATACTAGAATTATTTGATAAATATAATAATGCTGTATCACAATTATAAATTGCTTCAGTCATACGTAACCTGTCTGGGATTAATATTGTATTCATTGTACATGCAATAACAATTTTCGGTGTAACCTCCTCTACCTTCCCTTAACCCAGTCTATCGTGTAGTACAATCTGGTTCAATAGACTTGACATTTTCTGTCATTTTAGGAAATCGAAAGTAGGACTCTTGATTGTCGCATTGCAGGGTTGTTTTTTCCTCGTTATTTATTATCTGTTATTGCTAGATGAATCGTGGTGGACGAAGAAAGACGGAAAAAGTCCAGCCATTCTTGTCAAAATATTCTGTAGCAATACCAAGCGACTCTTCTGGTTTACAGTGACTTCAGATATAGGCTACAATTTGTATATAGGTACCTACTTACTACTAGCCTACCACCACACTAGTGGAGTCCGTCGTTACTTATATTTATAGTATTTAGGGGCATTGGTAATAAAAGTAGGATTTCTGGCTTAAACCATCAATCATTATTTGATAGACGTATTGCATATTGCCCCCAATGAGAATGTTTTACTCATTAGTTTATATATTTAGTCTATAACAAAAAGTGGAACAAAGAGCAACCGATGGATTTAAACTAAATGAACACAATATAGTAAAAGAAAACACATCTCACGTAATAATACTACATTCTTTATGGTTGAGTTGGGAAAGTAAAGTGAGTAGCCAATCAAGTTCCAGTTTCACCAAGTAACGATTCAGAAAATTCATGTAATTGGAAGAATGTTCAGATGAAAGACAGAATAATGAAAAAGCTAATACATTCAGTAATGAAAAATAACAATAGAAAGATATTTCCCTTTTCCTATAATACTAGAATAAAGTCCTGCAATTTTCCTTGTCAAATGGTTTTATTTGCCTCAAAGGATAGTTTAGATTGCATATACGTAGTAGGTATGGATGTGGAACAACTTTAATTGAATATCGAAGCAGAGCAATAAGGTATAGGTAGTTATTTTTGTCCTTCCTATTATAATTAGCAAATTGCTGTCTCTAAGAGTTCCACGATTCAATCATTACATACGCTATATCATATCTATTGGCTTTAATTGGTTTGCATATAATTTACCAAAAGTAATTAGTAATGTATATGTAGGTACTACGTATAGGCTCGTGGTATTTGTATTGGAACAAAAGACTTCAATATTAAGACTTTAAGTATCTTTGGGAGGAAAAGCAGTTTTAGTTTTCTCTTTCCAGAAATCTCAATAAGAGAATTTCATCGTGTACCTTTATTGTTAAAGTACACATTCATTACGTATGTAATGCATAGATAATATTATAATGTGAAGTAGGTACTACTATATATAAAGTTTTTGGAAGTAATGCCGTAATGCAATAATCGTATCATTTTGGATTCTAAAATATTGCAACTTCCTGTAGAACTATACATGGAGTGAGTGTTTGAACACTGTGGACTATTATATTTTAGTATTGGTAACAATATACTTATTTATTGTACCCACCTAAGAACGTTGTGCTACAGAGACGACATAATTTTGTTACCCACCATTGTCGTGCTCTAATAGCTATCAATTCTATCTAATTGCCTTACCTTCATTTTCAATGTAAAACTATTTTTGGCTGAAGTGAATTAAATTCAAAGGGACACAAAAGAAGCCATCTGACAAATTAGAGCTCAGTTTTTGATAATTCCATTGCGAAATGTGAATTCACAAAGAAAAGGAAGTTGACATCTGTCCTAAGTGCTTTTATGCATTTTAAATTGTACATTTAAGTTAAGTATCTACCTACGTGCCCAAGCAGTAGTTTCAGCAATGTCGTTCCACTTCTTTCTCCGCAAAAGAAAAATATAATATTCTCTTTCGGAACAAAAAGCATTCAGTCCAACTGCAAAAGTGTAGACGCCACATGCTAGAGAACTAAAAAGGCGTGGACGCTTTTTACATCATTATGGTCAGAGTCATAGAGAAAGTGCAGGGTAGGACATGCAAGTATTAACTGCCGACTAAGGAATAAGACTCTCCATCGTGAACTACTTACCTTTTAACCATTTTACTAAACCAAAATATACTTTGGCAGGATGAACTTTACTCTCTTCTGTAATAAAAATAAAAATATTATTTTGTTTTCACCTAAAAATGATGCTTAGTATAGCTGATACGGTTTATATCTATTCTGTTGTTAGCCCTCCTCTATAAATTTCAATTATGGATAGCAATTGAGTTCTAAGTACCCAATATTATACAGGGTTTTGCCTAACTCTTCCTATCTGTATTTCTATTTATCTAATTTTAACTATTTTTCGTTATCTGTCCCGGAAATTCCATCTGATGATAAAAATGTCAATTTTTATGCTTCCACCAATATTACTTTCACCAGAGCAACTACTGGATATCAAACTATTCACTTTTCCTTACACTTTGTTCAGAATTTTTACTCATTTTGATGGTAAGAGCAGGTAAATATTTCTTGGCACACGATCTCAGTAATAAGTAGGACAGACGTTAGTAGTCGAAAGCTATGGTCACAAAATAAATTCGTATTTTCTTACTTACACCACTACTTGATATTTATTCGTATATCACATACATTACAAGTTCCAAGCTAACATTCGTCAGAGCACAATACTACAAAATTGTGCTTATGAGAATATCAGGAGCTATATCGACAAAGTCCATAACTCGACGAGAAAGCACCTCTGGCTAACAGCTTGCAGCATGGGAATCTATACTCATTCATATCTAGTATAGTAAGAAAATAGAATAATTTGGTCTCTTACTTAATTTCAGCATTACTTACTTATGTTGACATTTTGGGTTGTTTGAGAGGTTCATAGATTGTAGGCAACGTCTTTTTGGCTAAGGATCTGAAAGTGTAAAGAGAATTCAAAAGACAATAGAAAATATGCATAATGGAGGTGGAGGTAAGGTGGAGGTACGAACATAAAAAGAATGAAAAAAGTCAAGGAAAATATATGCAGCAGTTTTGTGATAGTTGTTACTCGTTATCAAGTGGTACATCGTCCGTTGTTCTAGAGCAGCGAGATAGATGTAATATGCGTGGTGGAAAGAGATAGAGTTGCTACTTAAATGGAGCTAAAGAAGGCCAAGGTAGGAGAAATGCATTATAAATGCCTAGAGTAACGGAGAAAGTGAGGAGAGAAAGAAACTTTCTTTCCCACATATGAATGGCATTACTACTAAATGAATATGTATTGGAGTTGATTGTAAGTGGCAATTTAACTAGAATTGCTAGCATATATTCCCATTAAATATCATGGCATGTCTGTGTATACATTTACATGTAATGGATTTTGGCCAAACTACTTACTTAACTTATGTTGCCAAGACTTGCTCAATGACTTGGAGCATAGCAAATATCTAACGAATAGTACGATGTATTAAAACTATATTCTTGATGTAGTTTGCGTATCTCAGTGGTATGGGAGTTTTGGACTGATTGCATGAGCTAAATATTGGACAGGCAGTCACATCTACATAAATAGTTACATTATTGTGTGCAGAAATAATGTGGCAATACGTAATATAGTTCATAAATTATATTGAGATATGCCTAAATGAACTCCTTGAAGTGTCCTAAAGTCCTAACAATAAAAGTGCCTATATACGTGTACCTCACTGAACAAACTATTTATATAGACCATTAAGTAAGTACAGCAGTGCAACACGAAGTACCTAACTAAGCGTGTACAGAGTCCAACTTGTACTAATGCAATTACGTAAGTTCGTACGTATCTACGTCTCCGTCAACGTCCATCTGCCTAAGCAAAGATTACATAACCGTAGAGAAGTAGATTGAATTTAATTCATCAATATATCAACTTTGGCAGATTGCTGCATTATTTTTACTACCTGAGTAGGTCGTAGTAGATAAGGTGTACAGTAGAAGAGTCTTGTACTTATTTATGGGATTTCCTCTCTGCTATGGTAGATATAGCGTGGATATTGGGATGATTGGAGAAGAGAGCAGGTAAAAAGCAAATAGAACATTGCGAAAGGAAATGCGAGTCAGAGCAAAGTACACTCCATGTACGTATAATAAATAAAGGGAAAAAACAGAAGAATTCGGTTGTGTGTGTTTGTGTAAATGCAAAAGTGGTTTTCTTGTCCAGTTTTTACTTCTACGTAGATGCCGCGGAGTATATCCAGGGCCATGGAGGTATGTCTTGGATGTAGTCATGTAATTTGGCTTCTATACTCTCTAGGTAGACTACTAAGTGCAACTTGTGCATATTAGTGTGTTTTATGGTATGTGTAGCTATGTTTGAGGGAAACTTGTGTATTCCGTTCCGTAGTGATCGTGAGGGAAGATTGTGCGAGTTCTTATGTAGAGTATTCTGTTATCCTATTTTGTACATTTATTTGGCGGCTGTGCATGTGCTGATACGTGGAATTATATTATTATTATGTAGGTAGCTACTAATATTATTCAGGCTGTGAGAACTAATAGAACTGCCCCCACCTCTGCCCTCCTTGACATTAGAACTACAGAAACAGTCGCAAGAGAGTTGTATGCATTTCACATTGATTTGCCAACTAAAAATCTATAAAAGGACTCAACTGGGTGTTATGTTTGTTCTGTGCCTTGGGTTGAGTACGTGGGGCAGGCAGGTTGCAATGCAATGCAATTCTTGCAAGTCAAAGGATAATATAATGGTAGATGAGGAGTATGAGGAGGGCGACGCCACGACTGGCACGGCTTTACTCCTTCTGCATTAAATTCTTGAACAAAGATTCAACTACAAATAAGTACTAGTCGAGGCAAGTCACTCACGACCATTCAAATCCACCAAACAACGTCTGGGAGACTCAGGCTCGGCTAATGCATATTTTAAACATACCTAAGGACTCTGAATTTCCTCTGATTTGCAGATGTTGCGACTTCTGCATATTACATACCAGGGGACTACACTTTTGAACAGTAAATCAATCAAGACCTAATCGTATCTTACCTTCAACCTCAAATCTATGTTTGCCAAACCTTAGTTTACTTTCATAAATTCTCATGCAATGGAAACAAACACTCTCCAACGGAATTTCATCTTGCTACTGTCTTTCCAAATACCTATTAACATATTAAAGAATTAACCCAAAAAATATCCCAGTACTTGTTCCATATGTAAATTCTTCGTGTGAGTCAAAATATAATATTTTTGTACATATACTCGTATAAATAGTTCACAATCCTCATAAAGAATATGAGTGTAGTATATTTACAGCCATATAAAATGCCATAAATTAACTTTATGTAGTTTATAGTGTTTGAAGTGTATGATAAATAAATATCTGGCCAGGTGTACTAGAACTAGTCGAATCTATCTGTTTAGTTTCCTTATAATATGATTAAAGCTGTATAGATGAAGCTGCAAAGGATATTAAATCTTGGCGAGATGGGAAATAAATATAAAGTGATTAAATACTAGAAGGTAGAAAAAGTGCAGGGAGTGTTGGGCTCTAATGGTGCTTAGCTGGGGTTAGTTAAGTTGGCGTGGAGTGAGATAAGTAAGTATCCGAAGAAGTAACGCAGGAAAGTCGGGATTGAATTCCGGAGTAACGGAAAGTGTGTTAAGGTATAAATTGAGGCAGTAGAGAGTTTGCTGGGTGGGAGATATTAATTCTTCAGGGTTACCCGCTCCGCTCTGTCGGGCCGTGCCGGGCTGGCTGGAGAGTCGCAGTGACTGACATGAGTGAAAGTTGGTGGTTCTCCAGGAGCTGCTCCAATACTCCTGCGACTCACTCACTCTGCTAGGCACATACAGACATGCAATGAAACTTTGCCTTTTTTGGTTTTCAGTGATGGCCATACGTGCCAAGAAGAAGAATCGCAAGGCTCAACATCTGAAAAAGCTGGCGGCCGGTGGAAATACCAAAACGCGAGGCTCTCCCAGGGGCAGGGATGTCAACCACAGTCGGTAAGTCTCATTTTATCACAAATATTTATCTTTGCCCTGCATGCATTACATTTTGAAATTATTTATTTCTAAATACGATTTCTTTGAGTTTTATCAGACAGGACGTAATATTATAGTAAATTGATAATATATATAGGAAGATATATTATTAGGAAATGTAATAAGAGTTGTTAGGTTGTTGTTCAAGAGCTTTAAACGGGTTTGAGTACTTTAGGAAAAGTAGACTTGAGATGAGACTGGGAGGTATTGAAACAAATCTAATGTTCTGAGTGCTAGGTAATTTTATTGAGATGTATCTCTGCGGAGGTAATCAAAAAGAATTGCTGAAAAGTGAAATGTTGCATTCATCAGCGAAATCGAATGCAAACTCGATAATAATTTATTTTCGCGTCCTCCAATCTGTTTGGCATTTTAGCGAATATTTATCTACCGTTGAACTATAGTCTGTGTGATGCTAACGTTATTACCGATCCACTCCATCTAGTCATTACATTAATAGTGAATGAGTAGCATCTTCAGAGATTAAAATTCGAGGAAAGTCATCGATTTCTAGTTTTAATTAAATACTTGGTCTCATTGTTAATTGTGAGTCCCAACCAACGTGCAAGTGTAAGTAGAGTATATTCCTCCTGTTTCTAGTGTAAGTGATCTAATAGGCATTTCCTCGCTTGGATTCCAGTCTCTGAAATTAATACGGATCTCTTTGCTCTCGGTTATTTGTGAACAACTACACTTGAGTGATTGGCTGCTCAAGTTGCTACTCTATTAAACGTTTTTAGCTATGCATTTTGTTTTTAATTGCGTTCCGGCAAACTCATCTGGAGTCGGGAACTTTTGCACAGCTCTTGCATCAATATAGCTAAGTATACACTACTTAGTAATAACGACCTACCCAACAAAACTTTCTCTTCAAGCTCTATTTTTTGAACGCACGTTGATTCCCTATTGATATCACTTAGAGGAAATGTTTTCCAGGAAATAGCCTTTGATATCGTTTATTACTCCAAGTGACTCTTAACCTCGTCACTATTTATATCTTTGAATATACTAAAAATTTGTAATTCTTCAAAGCTGAATGTAAATGTAGATTGAATAGATTTTAAGTGACTCATGTCTCATTCGTCTTATTGCTATAATTTACAATATAGTGCTTTTATGAAAGATATTCAACGCATTATAGTAATTCGGACAAAGTGCATTGGCTGCATTATGTACTCCTTCTTAGTGCAACTACTTTAATGAAGTGTAATAAGATATAAAATATCCTTGTTCCAAATCATTTGAAAAAGCGTACTCTACAGTTTCCTCATTATTTACTGAACATTATATTTGTCTTTCCTTTCCTACGTCCTCAACCAAAGAGCTTAGTGCTATAAATTATAATTTTATTACTTTAAATACGCTAGAAAGGAATTAGGGCACACTCTACTTTATTTTATTGTACATATCAATTCTCAATTGCATCAGGACCAGGGATGGTGTAATTTGTAATTTAGCAATTGCAAAAATTACATTTACAAATGAAATAATTCGCAATTGGTAATTTTAAAAATAGGAAAAGAAATTTGTAATGCTGATGCTGTCTGTAATTCAAGATTTGGAAAAGTTATGCCTTATATGCAGTAAAAAGTAATCACCAATTCAATACCAATAGTATTATTAGTTCAATTACTTTTGAATGTAATTTGCCATCCTTGACTCGGGTTATTAGCTGGTAATTGCACTAGTTGGGACTCATATTATAAATAGACTCCCATTCAAGTGCAGTCTAATGTTTCTAAGCCCACATTACTAATGTAGATCGATTGTGTACATTTTCTTGGAAATGTATTGTTTAATGGACGTCCGATCCAATGTCGCTTGATTTCAAGCTCACTAGCAGAATTTTGCAAAGCTTTGATGTATATATGGTTGTTCATAAGTCCTTTGATGCTTTTGATATTTAATATATCAAAAGCCTCAACACTAAAATTGGGTGATAAATAATAAAATATAGTTTCCTAAATTAACTGTCAACTAATATTTTGGTTTGGAAAACTCAGTCTAGTGAATATGGGACAAAAACAAAATATTAGGAATTTGAAATTGTTTACTATTTCAATTCTGTTGACTAAATGTAAAATTTGGTACTACAAACAAGATTTCAGATCTTTGAAAATAAGTATAATAATATTATTTTCCGGGTTGCGACTTGTCCCTCGGTGGACTTTACATAATAGGAAGTTGAATCTTAAGGATTGCTCTGTTTGTTCTACATAACGATGTCATGTGTCATTTATCATCGTTATAGAGCTCTAGCTAAATTCGGTAAGTATGAAACTCCAGTGGAGATTTATGCATAGCTCCGTATAAGCTAACAGATTTCAGTTGTTTGTGGCTAAGCACACAATGACAAAGTGAGGAGAAGGTTGAAGGTTAGCTGCCATTTGGTAATTGGTGCTTACAGTATTATGTTTACGGAGCTAAGTATAGTAGTCAGTTGCACATGACTCGTGGAAGTAAATAAGTAATTCTGCCTAATTATGCATGCCCGGTAGGAGTGTAAGTCCATGAAGGGATATTAAAAGAAGAAGGCGTCTTAACTTGCTATGTAGGTATGTAAGTGTAACTAGAGAATAATGGGGTTACATAGAATTCAATACTCTTGAGAAAGCGAATCTTTCTCTTTTGTTTTCCCTTTTGCAAAGTAAGATGTATCAACCATAAATCCTGCAGTTGAGATGGGAGCGAATAGTAAAATAGTAATAGCTGTGTCTGCTGGATTTGAGTTTGTCGGGTCTGGAGAGAGTTGGCTGGAGTCTGTCTGGACCTGTGGACTGAACGTGGATTACTCTGGAGTGAATAAACGATTGCTCTATATATAGGCAACAAAAGACTACTTTAGTCATCCTTTAGTAACTGAATGGATTCCATGCAAGTTATTAGTTTTTGCAAATAAAATGTTTTTCATGCTTCAGAGGTCAAGTGGCAGTAGGCTGAGAGACAGCTTAAACAGGAGATATAGGTATTTCTGATCTCATTCGGCCCCACGGTGAATTTTGAATTAGGTCTCCTGGAGAAGATTCTGGGATGGTAGCAATTAAGCCAAGTGAGCACGTGGAATTCAAAATGAAAACACCGTTAGCATATATTTCTGACAAATTATTTATTATATATGATGGTAGCATAGAGATATGAGTTGGTGGGGGAATTACTGGGGATTGTGTATAAATCTATATGAGTGAGGAATGCATATTTGGAAGTTGAATGGAATATGAATCAGTGGAGGCTGAGAGATAAATCTACTCCAGCTCTATTCCAGACTGTATTGAGAATACTTAGTTTGTAATGTCTGGCTGGAAGACGTATAGGAAGTCGGACGAGGCCGATGCTACTTACAATTAAAGAAGACCAGACTGTAATGTGGTGTACATTTTGCATTGGGTCTCTTCTGTTCAACTTTATGTCGGACAAGAAACTTCTCCGACAAGACAACTTTTTCTTCTTTGCACTTCACTCTGTTTCGGCTTTGGCAAGTGAAGGAAGATGAAACGAATGGAGTCGATGTTCCGTCGGATGCTTTACCCTTGACTTGGTTTGTTTAAGGATGGGATTTAGATTTAGTTGAACAGATGGGACCATTTGCAAAACGATCCTAGCCCAAGCCCCATAGTCCTCCTCTCCACTTTTCCATGTCAATTTCACCCAAATGTACCATAAAAATATGTAGACACTTCTAAACAAGCGAGATACTCCATGCAATTTAAATCTGCATCAATTGCAATATTTACCTGATAATCTACCCGCTTAGTCTTCAAAAGAACTCCGCATTCTGCTACCAGCCTCCACCAATATTTTACACCTGCGAACACATTTTCCAACATAGCAAGTACAACGCATGCCTTATGCAAACAGTTAGTATACCTAAATACAAGATATAGAGGCTTAGTTTTAATTAACTGCCGTAACAAAAAACTGTGCACACAACTGGGATTATATTTTGAGACAAAAAACCAGGCGGAAGTTGTTTTACATGTAATATGGTAGCTTTCGGCTTGTTATAGTAGGTCAAATATTCCAATGCATTGCTGCCTATCCAAAATCCATCAGATAAGAAACAAACAAAACTAAGTTAAACAACTCACTGCCGATAGGCGATACCGGAATTATGCAGATAGACCTGTAGTTGGTCAACCACAGTTTGTTTTCCGATTTAAACCACAACCGTCAAGACTCATTATTTTATGCTAATTACCCTAATTATAGATGGAGTAGTATAGATCTGCTGTTAGTTCACATATTGTACTCATAATAATTACTAACGGAACAAATTCGAATTCCTATCAGCCATCAACTTCTTTGAAGTAGGTAGGTAGGAAAACTGACCATAATGTATGTTAACGTTTACTCACTCTGTAATGTAATAGTGGCACTTGTGTGAGTAGTTCTGAGTCATGCATGCTACTCTCGCAACTAATTTACACATGCCTGTGTGTACTTACATTAGGTTAGGTATGTATGTGGACACGCAACCGAAAGTTCTTATGCTACCGGGACACTCTGATAATTTAACTGACGTCAGTAGGTATCAGATCAGCGACAATTCTAGAAGAAATGAAATATATCATGTTAATTGGGAGGGACCTAATGGAAGTAGCCAAACGGACATGGACAACGGTCACGACTTAGTCCTCTACATAATTCGTAGGCATTCTAAAAGTATACTTATAGCTCGATGACATTAAATGACTTAACTGCTGCATGCGCCTATTTTTGAATTCATTGTTTCAGCATGATTTAATAGTATTTTCAAAGTGTGCTTAAGAGTCCGTTTACGTCTTTGCCTCCTACTCTTGGATATTTCTGTCTTTATCCCACACTGGAACTTTTATTTTGTTGTACAGTTGTACATTGGTAATTGCAAAACACAAAGCAATAAATCTTGTTATCTTATTGTTGAGATTGAGAGTAGGTAGCCATGCAATAGATTTCTCGATTGCAAACCAGTCAAATAGAAAATGAATCATAGCCACTAAGATTTTTCATATGCCAGGGAATTTTGTGGTCATACTGACCTGGCAAGGGCAATTCTACTATCTGGTCTCCCTGCGAGTGTGCAACATGAATTTCTTAAAGTTTCTATTCATTGCTCAATTGGAAATAATGAGGCAGCTAGCTCCGCCATTGCCGATCTACATAGAAAGTGTAGATGTCATGAACAATCTATTATCTGAAGCAAATGCGACCATTCCCAAGAATGAATTATCAATTTTAGTTCTTGTCCATGTATACTCTCTGGGTTAATGCAAGTCTAGTCAGCTGAACTTCATGTACACAGTACGTAGGTAATATTTGCAGTGGTACTTTGCATATTTTGTGCCTTCATGGTGTCTTACTATGTGTAGTATTTACCTCTGGATTGCATGCTTGCCAGGCGGTCGACAATCTACGGATCTGCATGGTTACACGGAATAAATGTTTCTTATGGGAATTTGAATAAAACGATGCCCATTAAGGTGTATCTGTTCCTTCATATTCATAATGCTACCGACATCCAAACTACTACGCTACTAACACTGAAGGTTGAAATATAGAATATATTTGTATACATTACATACAATATCTTGCTGTTACATTTACATCAAAATTCGAAAATGCTAACTCGTCCGTTTTATTTTGAGGCATTTCGAATCTCATTTAAAATTCCTGTACATTGCCAATAAATACTTGATAAATTAGGTGATTGTCAGGACATAGAAATATTATGGATACAATGAAAAAATAATTCCTACTATGTATAATAATTCTGTTTAATATTTTGAGATTAAGCATCCCAGAAATATCAAGTCTGTACTTTGGATTGAGAGTGTTTTTAAAAATTTTTTAAGGGCCAATGACTTATTGCGGATGTATTTGTTTCGGCAAGCTTTATATCCTTTGTTTGGTAGATTAATATTTTCCATGGAATGCCAGTGTTTGTAATAAGGGTCACTGCGACATAATAGTAGTTGGAGATTTAGAGTAGGGTAGGAAGATGTCCGAAAGCAACTTATAATTTGGGTTTGTTTGGAATATGAATTATGCATGGAGGCTTACGGAGAGAATTGGAGAGCGGGGCATGAAAACGTATTTTGCAGAAAGATGTATAGTTTCCATAAAAATGAGTGTTTGTGTATGCAAAGGAATTGTAGTTAGTTAGTCGTCTAGTGATAGTGATGTAGTGTTATAGTGGCAGATATAATATAGGGGAGTGAATGGTTGGTGGAGTATGCAAACAAACAAACATTCGCAATACCACAACTGAACTGATTATAATCAGCCTCGCTCGAGAGAGTTGGTTGGTCGGGCATTGCACACTGGTGAATTTGACCGAACTTTTCCGAGTCATAGCATGGCCTAGCACAAGAGATGAGATAGTTGAATATATGAATCTTGAGGGAGCTAGAACTATATCTGCAAGGACATTGTGTGTCTGTTTTCGCACGGATATTGTTCGCCCGTCTTTGCATGTAAGTCAGTCCACTGACTCCGTCTTGTTCCCTCCATATGCATTCTGTTCAAGACTGGAAAGGTGAATCTCCGCCAGTTGAAACGATTTATTTCTGTGTCTAAGGAACACATTATTATTCTAAGGAATAATTATTGGCATGGTTTGCAGTTTCTTGAGAAAGAAAAGAAGGGTCATAAACAACATAAATGATGACTTGACGTAAGCATGGATCTAACCTTGTAGTAAATACTCAAAATTAAATGACGCCAGCTTCACATGATATTTGGCATGAAATTCTTTACACCCATGACCTCTGTCTTAATATACATTTCGACTGATATGAAAAACCGAGCGAGCTACTAAAACGGAACCAGCTGCATGTGCACAATAATAGTTACAATAATAAATCTAAGAGATACTATGCCTACAGCACACATATAATTGCTAACCCTGTGGCCCGTCTTCTTATGTGTATCTAACTGTCCTGTCAGACTTTTCTGTTAAATAGCTCCAAGTCCTTAGCCAGCAATTGCCATGCTTGCAAATATCTGTCAGATTCATTTCGTAATATCTACTTAATTATGCACTAAATGTTTGATTCATCGTTTCAGTTAGCATTTTTGGGTAACTCAATGTAAAAATTGCAAAATTGTACCACCGTGGGAAGGTGTGTACCACGACCCATTAATTTATTCTGGAACAAAATGAATGAATTCCCAGAACATAATTTTAAGATTGGAGGTCAAAGCGTCATTTTTCTGATGTAGAACAAAGATGACTGTCTATTTTATCTGAATTCTATTCATTCTGAAATAATAATAGATTTTCCTAGCCCCGGGTTTATATAATGTCCGTTCGTGTCTGTTTCCTTTAGTATGTAGAGGCAACAATTACATATTATGACTAGTTGGATCGCAAGTTGTCACGCAGCAAATAACTTTCAGCCTGTTACTTCTCATTGCCTTGAAGACATATCTAGATCTACTCTTTTTATCTCTTAGTCACTCTCTACACACTCACTTATGATTAATGATAACCGAATGCAAATTTTAAATAGAAAACTTTCAGAGTTGTGCAACTATTTTTAGTACGGTGACAAGTGGAAGGGCAAAGCTGTCATAATTTCTCGTATTTGTATGCTATACTTACATTTGGATAGCTATTATCTCAAAAATGTTTATAGCGACATCTCGTTGATAGATAAGATCTGAATAAAGTTTTGAAGTCTGTTGTCTGTCTGATGAATGCTGGTTGATCTCTTTTATTCCTTGGTAGACAACAACTTAAACTACGTCAATAGATATGCCTAATACTTGACATTTTAAGATGTGTGGTGGAAACTAAGCATGGTGTTAAATGCACAAAGTCGGGATCTGCATGTGGACCACATCACCGTCACGAGAAATTAAGCCAGGAGCTGTAAAGAGCATTACTTTGTCTATAGAAATACGACGTAGCATAATGGCATGTGATGATTCGCTACCTGTCTACATAGTAATAATAAAGTGTTGTAGTAGTACTACTATAGAGATGTACCAAAAACAATGCCGGGTTGAAAGGGACACTCCAGAAATAGCAAAGTCAAGTCTGCAGTTGAAATAATAAAAAAGAGTCCAAAAATAACACAGAATTTTGAGTGTTGCTATTTTTGAAGTTGGTATTCATTGTAAAAGGACTATAGTGTGTTAAGGATCTTGGTGGTGAGAAATACAAAAGGACGTCAAGGCACCCTTTGCCTTGAGAAATCTGCAATTCGTCTCGTATTTCTGGTTGCGTACTTTCTGGATTGTCCCCAAGAGAGCTGGCACGACAGAGTGACTATATAGTAATAGTAATACAATATTGTGTATATAGGTATAAGTAAATAGGTGAGTGTATAGTATTTAGGTGTAGGATAGAATAATATCTGCATTGACTCTTATCGCTAGTTAAGCATTTTCTCAATAGCAATGCTCATCGGGTGCCAAATTCTCTTGGAATACAGAGAGGCGTATTAGAAGCTCTCCCGGTGTATGTATTTAGTGGGGTTCGGATAATGTTCGGATGGTGTGTGTTGTAATGGAGTAGGTAGTGACAGTGACTGAACTCGTATTGCTAAATAACTCCGAGTTCTCTAATCTGGTTGGAAAAGGAAAGTCCGTGCCTACTCGAAGACAGAATAGCAAATGCGAGCAAAAAGGTTCAATTATTGTATCTCTTCTTCTGGGTGCGCGACTTACTTATTTTTTCCTTTTGTAGGTCAGGAAAGTAGAGCTCTTGTCCTCCGATGCCATTTTTCATACAAAGATGCAGAATAGATTGAGCCTTATTGGTCTTCCAGACGTCAGGAGGGTTCACTCTTTGTGTCTCCTGATAGGAGGATTGAAAGTACAAAGACATACAATACAAGTGTGAACTCTGAAATATAATAATAATTTCAATGTTTTGTATTCCCGTCCCTCGACTTTGCAGTTCACTTTGTATTAAACTAATCTCTTTTTTCCGTACAATACTTTTTCGTTCCTGTCTACTGACTACCAGCCCTTCCTAAGAACTCTTTTAGACTACAGTCGAAACCAAAATCAAAGGAAAAGTGCGTTCACGACCATCTCACATGACTCCAACGTTAGAACTTCGGAAGAATTGTCGTTCGTGCATTTTTCTTTTCTTCGTCCTTCCTCCGTGCAAATACTTTTCTTCCGCAATCTACTTTTGTCCTCTACCAACAAAACCAATAATATTCTGTTCTACATTATCCTGAGAGTTTTCAGCTGAGTGTTTTCTTCTCTGTCTGTGTGCACTTGTTGTTGTGTTTGTGCTCCTCTTCATCTTCTCAAGATCCATCTTTAATATTTCCTCTCTCTACTACTTAAGTTGTTCACTTTCAGAGAGTCTTCAGTCGCCGAGATTTGTATTTATTATATAATATCTCCTCAAAGGGTTATTCACTCCGACGTGCACTTTCCTATCTCATTCTTTCCTCCGCATCCACCTCTCTTGTCAACCGCAGACCTTCGAAATCTTTCCGGCTCCTTAGTCCATATACCCCAAATTTTATAAGGTATGGGCACAAATCCATTGTCCTCACACACTAATTATTGTTATTTTTTCCCGAATCCCTACGAGCATAAAAATTCGGAGAAATAACTTCCTTCTCGGGACTCTAGTCCCGAAGATTTCGAAGGGCCGGTTTCTGTTTACTTCCATTTGTCTCTCGGTTTCCTTTGTCTCTACGGGTATTTTATTTTCTAGAGCTACTCCACTGAAAATTGAAAATAAGTACCTTCCATTTCATTCCCAACAAATGTTCGTAGTAAAACCAACATTATTGTTACTGAAGTACCTACTAGAAAATAATATTTTTGCCCTGCGTCTAGATTCTATGAGGACAATTAGACCGACATTGATACTGACTATCGTTAAGAAAAATAATATTACTGCGCAGCATAGTTTGAAAATACTAATGCATCAGCACTACTAATAATTCCGAAGATGAGACGCATAAACGCATAAGTACTTTCCAAGCTAAGTATATAGGGTAGCTACCGACACCGAGTTTATATGATAGAGCATAAGAAGTTTATCTAGAAATAGGTCCTGGATATATGTTTTATATTGTAACAAGTTAGGCTGTGTAGGTACATGCTTATATTTTATGTTCTATTTATGAAAGTGTACAGATAGTGCTCTCAATTAAGGGAGATAGATAGAATCAGTATTTAGCACCAAGATTGAAAAGACTCTTTTGATGATATTTGTTATTATGATTCTCAAGTTTTGAAACGACCTTCTGTAAGTGTCGCTATTCTGCTATGCATTAGAGGAGGCAGAGCTGTGACACTGTATCAGTACGTATGTACAGTTAAGTAGGTTAGGTTAGTAGTAAGAGTAAATTGTAATTGAATTAGACCATTGTGAAGTGTCAACTTAAGTTTAGTCTTTGAAAAGAAGTGGCAGGGGTTGGCTGTGTCCCTGCTGGAAGACGACGCAGCAGTGAAAGGGAGGAAGTGAGTATAAGTAAGTAGATAGGACGGAAATGTTGGGAGAGACAAACGAAAGTATGAGAGTCGATGTTTATTAGGAATTTAAATAAGCATATTTATTATTAGGAAGTACCTATTCATTGGATGTTGAGAAAGAAGTATTTGGAACAAGTTCGGGAAGTCACATACTTAGTAAATGGTATCTGGCGGAGAGTAAGCAATAGTTTTCGTTGATAGGAATAATAACATGATTGCATTTCTGCTGAAGATAGCAGGAGAGTATCTTCGGAGTGGTTGGCAGGGTAGGATGTACCTGAAGAGGTTGAGCAATGGGAAAGTAAACAGTCGGAGTGCATTGCATTGATGTTCATTATAGGAGAATTCTGATCTGATTAAATATTTGAGTGAGTGGGGCAAGGAGACTGCCGTCGGCATTACAATACAATTTCCTCCTCCGACTCTCTCCTAAGTGTTCTCAATTGATTCTTGCGAGTGGGATCTCTGTCTCCCTCCTCATCGTCAAATGACATGGGCGAAATAAATGTTTTCAGTGACACTAGTGGTGACAGTGATGATAGTCTCTACAGTGGTGATGATAGTCTCTACAGTTGGGTGGGAATCTGCAGGCCCCGCTTCAATCATATTCCGGCGGCCGATGGGAACAGAAGTGGCAGTTGCCTCCCGACTGCCTCCCTCTCCTTCGAAGATCCCTGGCTATCCACAGACTCTGTCTGTCCACTTTTCGTCCGACTTCCGACATCCACTCTCCCGCTATTCACTCAGCACTCTTCAGCAGCATTGACAGAGAACGAGTGTGTCAGTGACTGCGATGTCGTTCAGTCCGAACCGGCCCTCGATCCAGAACAACTGGCCCAATCCCTCCTGCTCCTCCAAATTGCATCCTGGCTCACTTTATGGATTTTCCTGATGGCTCTGATTGTGTGTCTTCGGATCACTTTCATCAAATGCCAACAGCGTGAACGTTCTACGGAAAGGAATTCCAGGTGCTGCCAGGATCACTCCTCGTGGTCCCCGACTCATCTCCAATCTCTTCTGGCTAGGCCGGGCGCTCCTCCATTTCCACTCTCAGCTCGGAAGATCTCAGAGAAGGACGCGACAATGAGAAGACGAGGAGATGAGGCGTCTTGTTCGTCCGATAGTGCAAATCCAGAGAATCATTCTCAAAACTCGTTGCCTAATGTCGATTCCAGTAAAAGCGGACGATTCTGGAGAAAATGGCTATTGTCTGTAAATGGCTTACGTCACTTTGATTGGCCTTCCAAATGGAGTCCGGCAAGAAAGAATGAGCGGAATAACAGTAAATCTTCGGGTGTCGACCAATCTAGTCCCGGTCATCCCAAAATATCTTCTCTGAGTCCCACGACCAACTTTTACTCTTATTGGCACTGGATCCGAACGAAAGTAATTGCTACATTTTCGTCGTCTCCTCCTCCCTCGTTTCTATCTAAAACTCAACATGCCTCCAAGGTTAATCTTTTTGACTTCAACTCTTTATTCCTCAACAGTCACAAACAGCTCTATTGATAAATTAACTGCCAGCAACCTACTCGATTACTATATGGCTCGATACCCCTTCAAAGCCAGCTAAATGTAACTTGCTCTTCCCTCAATTTTCGGGAAAGCATATTCCTTTTTATCAACGTCTGTTCTGTTTACCTGCTCTTGACTACTATATAGTGGAGAAAAGATATTTCTATATACTGACCTATACTGAGGTATGATTAACAATATTAAGACGCAGTTACTTAAAATGATTTTGGTTCTTGGGGTTTCCTTGCACAAATAAACTGATTTGGAGTGCACGGAGTGTAGAAAGAGTTGCAAGATGAAAGCACGTGCCGGACATTCATAATAGAAGAACTTAGTGGATTAGATGTAATTGTGAGAGTGCAGATAGGTCTAGTTAAATGTGCGCATCTTACTTACTGACTGACTTAGTTGTTGTTTCGCCACAGAGAATGCCGGGTAACTTACTTACTTAGTTTTTATGCTTGTTGTTACTGGTACGGTAAGGTGAGCTGTACTAAATAGTGAAGTGAAGTAGATGGACGGATGTCTCGTCGAGTTTCCGATATTGATTGCTTGCTTTTCCATTCGGGAATTTCTTTGAAAGGCACTAAACTCCAGGGCTTCAGTATTTCTTTTGTAGGAAATGGGAACATGTGTGCAGGATGTAAGTTATGTATTATGTAGCTCCATCTTATAATCATAAAAGGAGAAAGACAAGACAGTTCAACGAAAGTTGAAGCCATAGTCCTACAGAACACAATAAGAGAGCTTAGCTATGCTTATTACATTAACTTGCATTGTTACTTCGGCTACATTCTCTCTCCGCTGCATTGCTTTTTCTCCCGTTTTAAATCAAGAACCCAGGCAGGCCAGGTTGACTTGACCTCGGCTCTCCCGCCCGCCTATTATCTTATGCTCTTTCTATATACTCCTTTTCAACCATTGTCAGTCCACTTAAAACTTAGCTCGAAATACCGACCACGGGTATCTGCCGGGAGTCCAAAATCTACCTCATGCCTACCTCAATATCTGGGGAAGGGAATGCAAAGTAGAAAATAAACGTTTTTATTCTAATTAGAGTTAAGACATGTAAAATCGGTTTTGGTCTATCTACTGCGATTAAAAATACATTAGCATTCTCGCAAAACTATCCATTGTTTTTTAAAGTACTACTTCTATTAACTTTTCAATTACTCGCCCGTTACTAACCCAGGAAGACAAAAGACAGCTTTTGAGTGCCATAATATGAGTCAGAGGACATCTGGTTGATTTTCCATGCCTGGAATCCGTTCCCTATTTCAGAAACTAGTATGTAGCTACGAATTGTGCTTTACTTATGTGCTCTGTGGAACCCTTTTCTCTCTCTAGATTTCACCAAAATAAAGAACTTAAGACTTATAAATGTAAACAGGAACGAGTACACGGATCTTCTTGTTAGCTCTCCCTGTGCACCGCATCTATATAGCTTATTTGAATTTCGAATTCAGAGAAGAAAGTTCCCTTTGCATTTACTCACTGAAATAACTGCTTTATACTCTTTGCCTTATTTGCCCTGAACTTACAATCAGCTCTCGTGCTTACCTTTGCGTCACGGAAAATTCCCTTCCCGTACAAATCTCATCGCTTGTAGTGGGTCTAGCACAACCCAAGAAACCGTGTACACCAAATAAATATAAATAGTCCATATTTAAAAAAAGAGGACTTACACAAATGATTATTCCAAAGCCTATGACGTTTTCATGCTACTTTTGTGCTCCTTTCTTTCAAATATTGAAAGCTATTTTTCAACATCCATGCACATATACCATTTAATTTTTTGCCAATAGATTTACATTATTGATTCTTTAAATAGAAGGTCACTCATTACATTACTTAAATCCCTGGTTGAATTAAATGGATGCAAACCTAACTTTAAAAATGTTAAGTATTCTTTCAAATGCTTATACAATTATGTGGGAGCACATAAAAGAATGGTAAACAAGGCTTAAGCGTTTTAGGCTCCTTTTATGGAGAAATTTATTCTATGCTACACTAAGTTCTTAAAAGAATGTTGAATATTTGCACTAGCCCAAAGTAAACGTAGACTTACGTACATATTGCCAAGTGGGAATTAGTCAAAGCGAAGAAGTTAAGGTTAGGGTGACTTCGTTGGTTTACATGGGGTTTCCTACTCTACGTCTGTGCGCAGAACTCGAATAAAACCAAACCGAATTTAAAAATGTCAACTGACATTTAAATTTCTGGTCT
>JABASH010000612.1:0-36863 GCA_019776445.1 Tomocerus maximus | reverse complement strand
TATTGTAACTAAAATATCAAAAGATATAGCACAAATGTTATATGCATACTAAAATGCTTTATATATCTGAAAACATTAAATGTGTATAATTATTGAAACATTTGGATATTATATTATAATATGAGTAATAATAAATATAATATGCAATTTAAATTGGCCCGTAATTCAGTCATTCTTATAGTATTCTGGGTTGCATTTAATTTTCATTATATGAAGTATAATATTTTCTACAAGTTAGGTTTCTAGTGGGAAACTATGAGCAAAACGAAAGTATTATATCTACTTAATGAACTCAGTTGTTCACAATCCCTTCAAGTTCTTTTTCCGAGAGACTGCAACTTTTATCATTGCTCGCATGCATCCGCCTACATTATTGGTCGGCAGTTTCAGACGCCTGATAAAAAAGTTTGGACTTGCTTTGTCTGCAACTAACTTTACCTGACTTGGTAATAATACTAATCTACCAACAACACAGCATAAAATTACTATAGGGCACATATCCTTATAGTTCTTCGCTCTACACACGGAAATTAATCATGAAAAGCTCTACAGAAAATAAAATCAAGAGATATATTAAAAAAGTATTACTATGTATAATTCAATTATGACACTGTTTCGGAAGAACGAAATTCAACGCAAAGCCATTTGTGGTGCCCATGTACCGTGCAACTAAAGCAAATAAATCTAACATATAATAGCGCACATAGACAAGTCACTATACGTATTACTTATCAACCCCAACTTTTTTGCTAAGTCGCTAGTTGGTCAGACATTTGTCGATATATCTCTTAAAACGCTGCTTTTGATATCTGCCATCTTTTTAAATTAGTTTCAAACTGTTTGGCAGCAAATATTGACTAAAGCAATTAGCAAATACTACGCAATACTGGTTACATGTTCGGCAACGAAAATATTGTGGAAAGTATATTTATATTGCACTCACAAAGTACAATTGTGTACTCTGCACTACTAAATAAACCGCGTATTTATTTATTATGCGTCAATGACGATCTAATGTCGTGACAAAGGCGCATTACTGTCTTTGGTCCCAGATAAATTTATAAAAAATGAGTTACCTGATTTTTGGCATTTGGCATCATGACTAAAAGTGACGCTCTACCGTTAGCGCATGGTGAGTACGCCAAAAATTTCATTAGAAAGTTCTATTTTTCAGTTTTTAGATGTTTTCCAATAATTTAAATTGAAATTTTTAATCTAACTTGCTGTTTTTCATTGTTACAAGTGGAATCTTTTTAATAATTAAGTTTTTGCTGGTGAAAAAGCAGTTTGCCAAAATAGAAAAAGTCACATAAATTTGTTCAGCTTCAACGATGCGAATTTTTTCATTTACAGAATTCCAGAAACATAATCGCACTCATATTGGCTTATAGTCAATAGCAAAGTCTCACTTTTCAATTCTTTTTCAAATATATCTCATTAGCACAATTAGCATGCTATCAAAAATAAATTTTTATTAACATTGCCAAAACGGTTTAATATGGGTCCTGAATGTTGTTTGGGTGAATATACTTAGAAAATTGTTAAATATCTGTACAGTTGTCGACAATCGTAAGCGTATACCAACGGAATTTTCTTTAATTCGAATTAATAGGATTAAGTGCGATTCCTCTGAAATATATATATTGGAATTCATAAATACGGCGGAAATACACGCTGACAAATAAATGGGAAGAGAAAACTCGCAATACAGATTGTTACCTTTAGGGGGTTTAGTGATAAATCTGTATTGCCTTTTTGTGTTTAATCAAAGTCATAGGTCTGCATTGTAGCTAAAAGGAACAGCAGGTTATCTGTACAAAAAAAGGCCGAGTGAAGTCGAAATGATATTTACAAATGCTTTCAGGAAAGTAGATTCCAAGGTACTTAAATGTAGCAGTAAATATACATAGTCTATTATAACAGATGAAAGTGAGTTTGTAGTACTAATATAAGTTATACTATGCAATGGAACGGAAATATTCCTGAACAGATATTTGGGGTATAAAAATATGGAAATGATTTACGGGATGGAAACTACTGTCACCATACCGCAGTTGTAAGTATAATAATAATAATATGAGTGGCTTGGATATTGCGGATAAAGTGTATGAGAAATAGTGTGTTATTTATGTACACGAAGATAAATAAATACTATAGTAATAGAAATAAAGAGCTGTGTGGTTGTCGAAGAGTAAAGTAATCAAAAAATGTAAAGGTAGAACGTACTGCCTGCCACGGAAGAACGTTGGTTACTGCACGTATTTGTGTCAAGAGTAAAAAAACACAGGGTCAGGAGACAGAAAGAAAGTCAGAATTGTAAGAGTATCTAATATAAGTAAAGTGTGGGAGTCCAGCAGGGAGAATTCTACACAGTTGAGTCGATTTAATAAAAATGGAATGGCTCATGGCTAAGATGGAATGAAAGAAATGTCTTTGGTGTATTAGAGTATAGCTTTTGCTATAGTGTGTTGCCTAATGTGGATGCCTACATAAATGTGTAAGGATGTGCTGAGTATGTCTTGGAGAAAGTATAAGGTGGAAGTAAATAGTAGGAGAGAGCAGGGGAAAGTCGGGAAAAGGTTTTCTCTATTCTTCATGTCATGTAGGCATTAGCTGAGAGCGTCTCGGTTCAGTTCCACTTTTTCAGTTGACAAGAGTTTGAGTTGAAACGAAAATAGGCAGGACTGAACTGAAGTTAACTGTGTCGTACTGTAAGTTATGTAGCCCTGAATTGGTTTGGTTGGGTTTCTTCCGCTCGATGCCAATGGATAGCATTGAACGTGTCACAATCATGGAGAAAGTATTTGCAGCACATACCTATATATTACAGGTGCACTCTGGTTATACTCCTCCTCATCATCCGACGATATAACTAAGCCACCTTGTCATCATAATACATATGCACCTACGACATACATACATACTATGTACTAGCACACTTGTTAAGTAAAGTATGGGTTTGGTATGCCGTAGTAAATTGTACAGTTGTATTAGTAGTAGGAGTATCCAGTAGACCATCACTGTTTGACAACGAAGGAATCAAGGAAAAAGCCAATGGATTGAACAGCCTTCCTTTTTGTATGAATGTAAAGAATATTTATTTAAGAGAAGAATGGCTGGAGAAAGTAAATGGAGACTAGGAAAATATATATGGAGGAACTAATGTACAATGGCAAAGTTATGGCACTCGATTTTCGTCATATCGCCAAAAAGTCTCTCATCAGTCAATTTCACAGTCTATACTAATGCAAGTATGTTACCTTTTCCTCGGAGGAATAACAATGTACAGTATGTAGCTGGGGGAAAGGTAAACGCACGCTGTTCACAGATGAACTAAGTACATTCAGACTTTGAACAATATAAAACAATATTCTGTAGGAAAATGTGGCAGTTTTCTATGGCAGTACGCAATACTACCTTTGCACTTAGTTACTATATTACAGGGAAAATATAATGGTGGCTGTAATAGTGTAGGAAAATAATAGAGGTTTACTTTAGTACACAATAAAACGTGTCTTTATATAGTGTTGATGGTAGGAGTAGTGCTTGGATTGATCGCATTACCACTCAACCTTTTTTGTTCAGAGAATAAATACAAGGGAGAAGAAGTAGATTTGATGCACCAACCTGATAATGCCTGAGTTAACAACGGAGTATTGTTATTAGGAGTGAGTTGCCCGTTAGGAAGTTCAACTGTAAAAAAAGAACACAAAGCAACACATTTTATCACCACTCGTCTAGTGGATCCACTACAAACAACATCAACGTCACTAGAATTTAGCTTTAGCAGCGCAGCGAGGGACTCCTCCCCAAATATTATACATTATTTTACTCTAAATCTACAACTAATGCCAATTTCACTACCACTTCTATCAAACATTTACAATAAGGTAATCCAGGTGCAGACAGAATAACTCCATTCAAAAAGATCATCACACACAGCTTTAGTAATCATTGCAATTTACAATACCTCATGCTCCATAAACACAAATAACAGCGACAATCAAGCACTAAAAGACTTTACAAGCGTTTATACGACCCTCCTGTCTGCCTTAAATATTTTGACCCAGCATAATCATTAACGTAGACAGGAAGGAAACGATAGACTTTTTCAAACCTACTATGCTAGTATATAAGCAAAGCAGGCTTATAGCACTTTTTCTGTCGTTAAGTCGGTTTTCGACGGGGCATCTAGTAAGAGCATTCGATTTAGTAACGGCGAATGCAGAAGGAAGTTCGCCTTCAAGGGCGTAAGTGCGATAAATTCTTTACCAAAACATTTCATAATAAATAAGGTGACAGAAAAAGCTCCCTGTGCTCTGCATTTTCAATCAACTTTTCGATACCTATTCTTTTAGAAAATGTGAATTGTCCATGAACATACGGAGACAGACACACTCAGCAATAATTATTGCATGTAAATGTGCACATATCACAGGCCACGTAAATAGGGCTTTCCATTAAAAGAAATTCACAGACAATAATGTGCAGTTAAAATAAAAAATTTCTGTACACAATTATCGAGGCAGTTTGCGAAACGAACGAAGGAAATATAGGGAGTCTATATAGAGTGCCCATTACCTATACATGTTTTTACACGTAGCACATTATGTAGAGTAGGCCATAAATATCACGGGTCTACTGTATGTATGCAGCCGTATGTGTGTCGCAAACATAATACGCATTGACTGCAATCCGGAACAAAAGTCAACGTTAAGAAATTCATGGGCAACTCTTTCAGGAACAACAAAGAGCTTAAGAGCTGTCACATTTACTGTGCAATTTACCGCATTTACGGAGTGGCAAACCAAAAGGCAGGCAACTAACGCCCTTATATTATGCATTTATTATTATTACACACATACAGTACATGTGTGACAAAGTGAAAGAGAAAAAGATTGAAAAAGCTAACAATAAGCCAGACGGACATCAGCACTATATTCTCAAGCCATTTATTATGACATAGGTACGCTAAGCTGAAGCTATAAGTACTATTTACATACTTCTACGGAGAGTATTATGTGTAACTTATCTGTACCTCCTATTTACCCTATCTGTGCTGCTCTAGGCCAGATAAATACTGCATGGAGAGATGGGACGACGTAAATTATTAATGGAATATCTGTCTCCACCTTGTCTGTCTGCCATATTTATGCATCGTGCTTCACAGCCCCAATACGAACTCTGAATCTCTAATGCCTAAATTCTATTATTCTTAAATATACACTTTTCCATGAAAATTGCTTATATTGAATAAAGACATCCCTCTGCTATTTATTCCAATCTATTGTTTCATATCTACCTAGAGATAATTCTCAAACGTAGTTATGTCTCAAAGAGAAATCAAAGACACGTACATATTGTATGTATTTGATATGATTAAATAAAAATGACAAACAGCCTCTCAGTCGCTTTGTATTCACTTAAAAGGGTATTCATTTCCACTATCTACTCTAATGTATTTCAATGAGACTCTTTTCAAAAGATAACAAACACATAAAGTATGGAAATCTGGTTAAATCTAATAAAATCTAACAGATATGAAAGAAATGGTGTTTAACGTAGGAACCGGGACAAAACCGAGAGAGGTCTTAGGGAGAATGCTTGAAAGGGTGTGTGGGAGAATTGGTGGGGTCCTTTTTGGGAGGCGCGTCATGTAAATACCTAAAAAATCGATCACCCATTTGAAATTGCTATTTTCAACTAAAAACGATGGAAAAAACCATATTGCGTGGAAAACTTTGGCTATAACATCGACGCTGCATATAGATTAATAAAAACGCAGGAAATGAGACCAATAGATAACCATGTTAAGATGATGTCAAAAAATTTGTTCCCGCCAACTGACTCTACGAATCAAATTAAAGAAAACTAGTCATTCTAACGAATCAAAATTGTTGGGGTTATTTCAGCCAATAATAAACTTTTGAAATGCCCCCTATTTAAATATGATGGAGTAAATTATGATTTGATAGGTAATTTTGTTGTGAGTTGGGAATATTTTGTAATTTTATAGGAAACAGTTATGATAATAGATAATTTTGGTTGGTGCTGAACTAGATGTATTTGTTGTGAAATGGAGAAAGAAAGGTTATGTAGTATTTATATTTGTTTCCCCTGAGCTAGGTCGGAGGGAGAGGGGTGTATGAAGTTTGAATAGTATATTATTTTATAATGGATTCTTTCCAACACCCGATGATAGAAAGAACACTAAGGAATTAGAGCATGAAAGAAGAGGAAAAGAATTGCGGATTGAGGTTTTACATAAAAAATTTGTAGCAGCTTTGCCCCTTTGCTCAACTCATGTCAACTGAGAATAGTTTATTAGTTGAGAAGTGCTTGAGAGCAGCCCAAAACATTTAAGACCTCATGCAGCACATCTTCCCTTCATAAACAAGACTTTCTATCACATTCCGCTGGAGAAAGTTCTCTGGACTTAATATCTCTACCAAATATTCTCCTGCACACAAAAATATATACACTTGCTCTCTGTGCATGCACTTATTATTCTATTCACTAATATTTACGCTATCTAGGAAGCTATGTACAAATATGTACATAAACTTTGCTTATAGCTTATATCAGACTCAAACAGAGCCGAAGGAAGTCGTCGCCTATTCCTACATCCTACCCCAGCAGTACTTAGAGTCGCATTACACGGATATAATGCATATAATAATGCATATATGTGTGTAGACACAAGTTACAAATATGTAATAGGCACTAGAAGATATATTACGGTATTCCGTTTTATTGTAACTGTGCTAATATGCTGATATAATTCGGGGACGTAGATTCAGCGACTCCGGGTAACGTCCTTATGTATGGTGCACTTACTATTCCCCCAACAGCCAACTAAACTACATGTACATATAATAATGGACAATTTTCAACACTTAACTACCAACAGCAACAAGGCAGCTTAGTTACATTTTCTCTGATATTATGTCATCTATCTAAACTACATTGTAGCGCTTCTTCTGCAGCTTAAGTGTACACACCGAGAGGAATTTTATTCTCCTTGACTTCAACAGACGATTATTTCTAAGCTCTTCTCTATCTTTTCTAATAGGTACTCTAATACTTACGAAAAAATTATTGTCATAGTCATGACCACTATGGCATTGCATCTTCCGTCCCTCCTCGCACTCGCACATTCTAAATAAATACTATACAAATCTACAGAAATATAATAACCGACTATGCTCCTTTATTCGTCCTCCTTCCCGACACAATCCCGTTCATTATTTCTCTCCTGCACAACGGCAAAACGCATTTACGACTTTCTCCCTGCGAATTCATGGAGCGAACGACAAGGACGTCCCAGAGTGCAATATATTGATATTAATAATTATTTTCTCTCCTTTCCTTCCCAGAACCAGAGCTATTTTGTTATTATTTCGAGAATGAGCCATTATTTTGCATAAGTGACGCTATGTAATTTGCTTTTAATGTAGGTACTGCTCTGTTAGTCCTCCTATTACTCATTCTATTTCATTGATTCTCATTGGACTTGTGTACTTAAAAATACTCTCTCACGACTATCCTGCTGCTACAAACTACAAACCATTACAAATATCAAGGAAATGTAGCAATCTGCATCAAAATGTCATTTTCATACTTTTATATACTGCATAATAATATTTTAGTCAAATATAAATTGGCTGGAAGACATAAAATTCAATATACAAAATGAGGAAATACTAGGTTCAAAGACACTTTACATTACACTTTTGTACATTGAACCCTAGAGGAAACCTATAAATATGTACACTAAGGGCAACAGAATCAAAAAGTAGTAAAACAAGGCAAACATTTGAATTATTTTGGATATATGCCCCATTAGCAGAATTGCAACAGTACATGAATATTTATAAATATAAAAGATATCTTTTCTGCTAATCGCATTCAATCTCCTACAGTGCCATAAAATAGTGGGATTACACCCATAAACAGTGTGGCCTTCTTAGCGGAGTACTAAGCACCTACACGGAGATATTTAGCAGTAGAGCGATAGCGATAAAGCGGATGAAGTGTTTAAAACTATTTCCATCTTTAGGATTTATAGATGAGACAGAGAGACAAGTGTTGTGTTCAATTAAACTCAGAAGTTTCTTAATCTGAGCTGAGGTCGGCGTAAAAGCACATCTTGATTTTCGTCTACTGCTCACCATAAGTAATAACTAAATAGTTGCTAACTAGGAGATTTGAGTATTCAAACAGATAAAGCTCCCATTGTGGAAACATATCTCATGGATAATAATCAGATGCCAGTATAAAGAGTCTCCGCACCAGGGACTGATAGCAACTCGGGAATATCATTTATAGAGAGAATCTTTTTCTGTCCTTATATGAGTAATTATAGTTAGTAGATATATGCATGTAGATGTAGTACAATAGGATGATCTAGAACTTCTCTCTTTTGCACACAAGTGAGTGAACTAGTTATGCTCTACAACGCTGCACGCATTCCTCCCCACCTTAAATGGAATTTCTATTCGAAGAAGCCGTTGTATTGATCTGACAAAATCTGGACGCTCCTCTCGAGAGTTATTAGAATTCGTTGTATGTTCTGTCGCTTCGATATTATTTTGCTATTTAATAATGTAAAGGTATGCCCCGAGTCTTCATACGCTCATTTACAAATATGTATGTATCTCTCCCTTCCTACAGACAAGACACACATATCTGAACTCAATAGAGACCGAAACTATTTCATTAGACAGAACCTTTAAATAGATTGTTTCATTTAGCTATAATTTAACTCGAACACTTTTCGAGGTTATCTTAACTACCTACTAGGGAACTCAGGATATAATACTACTTCTATGAAATGCTGTACAGACTTTCTCCGAAGCCTAACAACTATTTCTGTATATACACAAACTAATATCTCAAAATCGCATTATGGCATCAGCATAAACCTCTCCCTTCATCTCCGTGTATACAAAGTATTCAATTCAGTCGGCACTCCATCAACAGAGCCATGCAATGCCAAACTTCACTCACACTTATCTCTATACTCTATGTGATACTATGTACATTATATTATGGATACGTAATTTAATTGCTTGAAAACTGTCTGTAATTGATTTTATCTTCTTACGTAGTCTAATTAAGAGCATTAACAAGAACTCCCGCTAATTAAGTCAAGGCACGGTGAAATTATCCAATCTTATTCTGTTAAATTAGAGCTTAGTTGAAACTTAATTTAATCAAATGGGTTTGTAGTAACCCCAGTTCATTTTTAAACATGCTTGCCACACCAAACATTTGGGATATGGGAGAATTTACTTATTATATAGTTCATATAATATACAAACAATTCTGCTCCATTTTAACTTCCTAGCCAAGACTGCTATAATTACTATTTGTTACACAAAAGAAGAGACAATAACAAATATTCTGTATTCAAATACACCACAATGGGTTCTTAACTAACAAAACATACATTCATGTCTGCAACCACAGTTTGTTTGAAAGGAAACATTTAATGACAGGTTTAAATCAGAGACAGAGATAATATTATGTACCTGAACAATAACAAACATCAAAGTACGAAACCCTAAAGTTTGACGACTAACTTTACTACTTTTGACAGCAAGACCGTATTATGCATAGTGTTGTTAATTAATGCACGGAGGTGTTTTGTAAGCGATAATGTAAGTGATACTCCCTACACTAATAAGTATATCTCAGAGTTAAGTCTGCAGTGGTATTATAGCTAATAAAAACTAGATTAGTGTTAGTAGTTAGTATATTATGCATGATAACTATTTATACCGTTGAAAAGGTTATTTAAAAAAAGTAAAAAATGCAATTACAAGGAAAGTATAAGTATGTGGGCAGTAGGCATACATACATTTGACTGAAATGGAACTAAATCATAAATAAATGAGTGTAGGCGGTAATAAATTCTACGTAGAAGACTAGATGAAAGAAATATTTGCAATACAAAATAGTAAATAGAGTACTAAATGGGAAAATACAGATAGACTACTTTAAATGCTACAAATATTCTTATAGTAATGCTAGAAGTAATATATGGACTAGTTGTTGCTGCTTTTGCTGCTGCATTGCTACGCTTGTATACACCGATAATAATAATAATAATAAATAACTCTGAAGTATAAATAGCTTCACAGGTGAACGGAATAAGAAAGTGTTGGAAATGCTAAAGAAGTGAAAGAATAAAGTAAATAGAGAAAGTGGGACAGGGAAAGAAAATAATCAAGTCAACGTGATAATAACACTAAATAAAGAGTATTTAGGTGTAGTTACATTAATTAACACTAATTTAATTAACTAAGGTTAGAATAAGTAGAATGAGAGTGCTAGAGAATAGAATAGAGAAAGGAGAAAAATGAATTAGTAGTAATAATATGTATTTATATAGCAAAAAGTGTAACTTACGTTGAGTGGGGCGTCCTGCAGCGTCCCGAGTGAGCGAAGAGCTGCTTACACCTGGATTACCCCCACTCTCGTTTCGAAGACTCGCCTGTAATCCCAACAACTACCGGATAAGATTTCATATCAATTACCAACTTCATCTTCACAAAAGCGAAAAATAAAACGTCTCTTCAGACTATAAAATAAGAGTAAGTGGTGGTGGTAAGTGGGTGAGGGGATGGATCAGGTTCATTGGGTAACTAACAACTACTATTCACATGTAGGCATTTAACTTTGTCAATGGATTTCATTAGAACCTCTCCCACCATGTAATTCAACTGGGAAATTACAGAGTACTCACAAATAGCCACCATGCTAGAAAAAGAAAATTGTCGACGATAAAAAAATAGTTCTGCACGCTACAAATCAGAATATCTCTTTAAAGAGACATTTTCTTCTGAATTAGTGAATTGTGTAATTAGAGTCTTTATCTGGATGAGTGAGTGACCAATTAAATGCCCACATGGAAGATAAAAAGTGGGAGGATTGATTGAGAAAGAGGAGAATTTGAGACACATAGAATGCAAATAGAGGAGAGAGACTTAGGAATGATTGCCCGTAGACGATAATGACAGTAACTAGACTAATTTGACTAAACTACTTCTAAAAGTGAGGCTGATTGAGGTGACAAGACAACACAGTGGGTATAATTATTCTAATCTACTTAGAGACGACTGCGTACATTAAGTAAGACAGGTGTGCCCTTAGTCTCCCTGTAACATACGAACGAACCACTAATGTCCTACACATAGACAATGTCCTAACTAAATACAGAAATGATAAGTGAAACTGGTTAGAATGACTGAACACAGATCTATAGTTACGACTACCTACACGACTACCCGCTAAAGTCTACTACATTGCTACGGCTACCTGCTGCTTTCTCCTCTCGCCCCCGCCGTCTCCATCCTTGTCATCAGTCGCTGCTCTGATGACAACTCTCCACTCTCGTCACCCGCCCCATCTCAATCTCTTCAACTCAAATCCGCGCTTTTCTCCGACGTTTTTACTGAAATGAGTCATGTAGGTTTCCCGCCCCTCCTCATCCTTATGAAATTCCGAGTCACGGATTCCTTGTCCATGATGAATTGGACTAATTACTTGTTGGACTACTTTGATAGTATTTAGCAAATGTACTGATGACTACTGTAAGGACGTTTAGACACTTTCGTCTAGTACCTTAAGTACCATTGTAGCATTAGTACCGATTACAGTCGGGTTTTACTACAGACTACGGATGAATGGATTGATGGAGGGAGCTTATCTTTAGTGAGCATGTATACGATGTATAGTTGTGATGAAGATGGGTGCTATAGAGAGATTCATATTAGTAATACGTCTTCTGTATGCATTTGGACTTCTTCTAAAGTATTTAAATATGACGAAGAGTGACGGAGAACTCCGGACATGAATGACACAAGAAAGATTTAGTTAGATAGAAAAGCACCATTTTTTAATCAAACAATTTAAAATCGATTTTCAACACTGATTGATTGAATGAGAGATTATTGGTGTGGGAGCACGAAACGAAGGACACAAATTATATTTATAAGTCCTTACTACAGTATGGTAGACTACGGATAGAACTAGGTTACTACTGAAACGTAGTATTTATATTTCATGATTATTATGTATGTATGATGATTGAGGGATGGCATCCACCGCAACCAACTCACAATATTATTAGCATTGGCTAAATCTATATATATAAAACAGAACAGAAAGGATTTTGTGTCTGGAGATGTAAAATACTTTCCAATACATAAAACCACACACGTACACATACATCAATATTCATCAGCAGTAAGTAACGTAGATTTTCTATACAACACAGAGGAGGATATATTTATCTTAATATTCATAAATTCTGATTTCTCATCTGAAGTGAACTGAAAGATGGAACTGAACTGGGAATTGAATTTAGAGACTTGATCATCATGTTTTCAATAACGGATAACAAATGTGTAGTAGAAAGTAATATATCATTGTGTATATTCATATGGTATGTATGTATTGTATGTACATTTAGTTGGGTTATTGCAAGAGGGGAGTATTTATGTTGGGAAGATATTTCTGCAAATGGATGTCATGTGATGGTGTTGGTCAGATCTAGTAAAGGATTTATCTCTTTTCGAAACTTTGACTTTGTCAACTCCGTCCGTATCATATCTGATGTAATGTTTGTCGTTTATTTATGTGATGTACATCCGTGTCATGTTCTGGAATCAACTGTATCACTTACACTGACGTGGGCAAAGCTTGACTCGACAGTCCGTTCATTTCCACGAATACAGACAGGTATAATTTATTTTTAGTAGAATTTAGTAGCATTTAGGTAGAATTCAGCGTCATCAGGTATTATTTTTATATAGAATTTGGGTGAGTGAATACTGGTTTGTTGTATATATTATTATTAATATTTGTTATCGTCGCTCAGTCGACTTTTGTACAGTCAATTCAATTATGATGTTTGTTATATGATTCATTCATTCAATAACTGCACATTATCTATAGTAGTAGTAGGTATAGTAGAGTAATGGTAAGTATGGTGGTATAGTATTGTAGTAGTAGTTTAGTAGTAGCATGTATTTATTTATCTGTAGTAGTAGTAAGTAGATTGACAAATCTTGTTGAGTTGGTTCTTGTACTTTTGAGACTAGAGACTGGTGAGAAGAGTTGATGTGGAGTGGAGCTGAGTTGACATGACAGAGGAGGAACTCGAATCTGTTGAGTTGATTGAGACAACTAAAAGAGATTGACTAACAAAGTGGCTTGACTGAGAATTTCCGTGGCCGGTTGACTTGACTTTGAGTTGCGGCATGGCATGGGAGACTCACAGACAGACGAATATTTACTGACACATCAAACCTCTTGGCATCATACACTCGAAAGCATCGTCAACATCAATTCGGTTCCAGTTCCACATTGAGTGATATCCGGCAGACGGGGACGTCTTGGATTTGACCGTGGCTGAGCTTGACTTTGTTCGTCGATGGCCGCTCTATACCCATTGTCAAAAGTTTCCAATAAGCAGAATTGAGAGGAAAGTCACCCAAATGGAACGAATGGTACGACATTACGATTATAGACAACTACGGTATTAGCAATCATTATTTTAAACGGTGTAGGTAGTGGAGGTGAGAATTAAAAGCACTCTTTCCTTTTCGCTTACACAAAACTTGAACTCAAGTCCCAGACTCAGAACTTCACTCTTAATTTGCCCAGAGGACTCATTGCTTCCTCGCTTTCTATCCATTTCCACCTAACTAGGTACTTATTACCTGCTATCTATGTAGATCCTTTCTTATAGCCTCAGCCCTCACCATTGAACATGAACTCCAATTTTTGTTATTGACATACTTACTAAGTATATACATTTCAAATGAGGTTTCCCCACATTCGGATGCTTTGGCTACCAGGAGTAGCAAAATATTCATATATTATGAAGAAAGTACGTGCTAAAGGTGACATGACAGGATAGGAATAGTAATAAAATAGCTCAACATAAAAGTCAACCCTCAAAAGTAAATACAGATACTTATGTAGATAGATAAGTAGTGACTGCGAGTGTTTGTTAGATCGTTAAACTTAGATTGGAGCAATTATATTGCAAAAATCGGAAGTAGAGGATTTGCAACGTTGTAACTGAGTTAATTGTTTGGTCAGGCAGGGTGTATTGTAGTTTGTGGGGTTTAGATTACTTTTTGGAGTTATACAGACGAGAGATACAAACGGTTCAAGTCCAACGGTCAAATTGGGGAATCATTTGGGATTCAGAGATTATGATTTTGACTATGAAAAGATTAATCGTAAGTTTAAGGATCTAAGCAAGGCCACAAATTCCCACCTCGCCATTACATGTACGCAGGAACGAGAGGAGTCGGATATGAGGTACTTACGAAACAACGACAAAGATCAAACTACCTTGGGGAGAAAGCGATTAATGGAAATTAAAGTGGGAGAGTGGTCAAAGAAAAGATAATGTGCTTGGGATCTGAGAGGAGATTGTCGCCTCAACAAAAGTAAGAAAATGATCAAAATTACTTGTGCAGCTGCGTAATCGTAATATCCGGTGGCAGCCGCGGCAATATTGGCTCGATCAGCAGCCGTAGTAGTCGCGGTAGGCACAGCCGGTGCCGCTGGGAAGTAGCCGTAATTAGGGAACCCTGGAATACAAATAAGCACAGTCCGTGATTTCCATATGCAATTCCAAGTGTCCACACTCCACAGTCAACATTGACCAAGACGAAAAGAGAAAAAAGCCAATTTATTGTAATAATCGCAGTTTCATTGCAACTTCCTACTTGTTCAGTGTGTCTGTGTAGAAAACAATTTGCTTTTCCACGGAATACAAAAGAGTACATACAATATTACATACATACAACATGGCATCACAAACCACGCATGTCGAACGTTCAAAGCTTTCCATAAATCGCTAATAAATACATAATAGAAATACAGATAGCCAGATACATCACAATTTCTACAGTACAACATTGAGACATTTACTCTGTAAATACTTATTTATTAGAGGACATGATCAGACAGTGAAAAGAATTTACAGCTACGATCCAAGGAACCATCAACAGAACAAAAACATTTCCCCAGCAATAATTCTTGTAAATAATCTGAACGACTACAAATACAATGATTGATTGAGAGAGAGAATGAAGAAGGGACGTGTGTTTACAACAAATTGAGCAGAAACAACTCAAGAGCTACACAGAAAAATTTAAGCAAAGGCCATAAGTAACTCTCTAGTGGGCTATAGACATATACAGTAATAAATGTTTGTACGTAATGTCTATGCATTCAAGTCCAGTCCATAAAATACAAGAAAAGGAAATTAGCTCTAGTATAGTAGTAGTTTCAGGGATCAAGTACTAATAAGTAGATGGTTCATTTATATCTAGTATATTCCGCATGAAAATCAATAATAGTCTGTACAGAAAAGATTTCAAATACAGTTTCAAATAAATAGGGGAAGATAGGATTGATTTTTTAATGAATAAAATACTGTAGTAGATTGAGAATGGAAGCAGTAAAGTTTTTCTAAACAAGACACACTCAACTGTTTGGTAATTATTAAATCTATGAACTATGTATTATTGCTATTAAATTGTCCTTTGTCTAATAGTACTGTATTAGGTAGTATTATTTGGCTACGAGAGGCTTTTACTGACAATATAGTAAGTATATACGTACATTGCCAATGAAAATACAGTCACAGTGGATTATATAGATTGTTACTTAAAGGCACTATAAATATCGGCACAAATAAAAGTAAATTACGGTAAGGTACGAAGGAACGAACAGAACAGCCCCTCTAAAGGATTCACCATTCACTAAGTATCTAAGTGTAAGTCTTAATATCATATCAATGTATCACTAACTAATAAGTAAGTTAAGTAAACATATTTACAAACGTAAGTCAAGTTTACAATGATACGATTGCTTGTCTAGTATAAGTATGTTTGTACATACCTATGTAGTAAATAAGTAACTAAGTCTATTCTATATCATTATCAGTAAGGTAAGTTGACATTTCTTTAAGTAAAACCAAAACCAGACGAGACAGTCATGCTATTCTATGTCTAAATAGGTATTCACAGTGTAATGATAAATTAAGTAAGTTTAGAGACTAGAAGACTGTAGCTGATGTGTACTGAATAGGCCACTTTACATTAAATACACAAGCTCAAATGTTACCACAAGCTTTAGCCATTCAAAGTCTAAATTCAACGAATGGCCAGGCCACGCACAATTTTCACTGGACTAGATCTAAAATCATTATGTACTAACTAGAAGGCTTAATTAATCAACTCAACGTATAAATACAATATAAATGTAAAAACTCAATTCAACGCAAGAGTAGTGAGTCCATCAAAACCATCATCCACTAAAAGATTTAGTAAATTAAGTAAGGTAGTCAAGGTATGTCAATAATAATAATTAAACTAGATTCTAATAGTCTAGCTCTCTACTATATAGATAGTAGCTGTGTAGATGTAGTTTTACTCGCAAGTACAGTATACTACCATACCAAGTTATTACTCTAGCAGTACCATAGTCAGTACAGACCTATAGATATAGTAGCCACTATGTTATTCAGCTATGATAGTCAAACATGATCTAGTTCTCATTATTACGATAGGAAAACAAGTAGAGACACAAATTGATGCCTTACACAATGTATGAAGAGTCATTTCGATCATTATTCAATTATTTTACTTTAGTATTCTGTATGCACAAGTATCTACAACGGGGTCTACTGTCATGAAGGGCCAGATCAGTTGAGTGTCATTCACGTCGTGGGAGAGGTTGGATTGGAGCACACTTAGTAGTAGCAGCAGCTCTCTAGATAGTTCCAACATGGAAATACCAGCATCTTTTAAATTCATCATCTACGTAATTGTACACACATCATTATTAGTCTTCCCTCCCACACTAACTAAATTACTCCGCTACACAGCAAATCATACTAGAGACACAACTCAAAACTCCATCCGGATTACTTACACCTACTTCAGTCACTTAGTCAAAAAAGCCAATCTACTACTAGTTAATGACAAAAGTCAACCAAATTATTAAAATCAAACTGTCACACTGTACAATCCAATCACATTCCTTTCAACTTGTCAGTGGATTTTCTTTTTTCGAGACATGTACAGAAAAATCTTCTAAAGGGTGTTATAAGGAAAAGGATAAATTGTAAGTATGAGTTACTAAGACTAGCTATGATCTATATCACAGGGTAGTGAAATGAAGAGTGGCTTCCTTAATAAGATCAAGAGTTAAAAAAATGACCCCACACCAAAGTAATGTCTTTTCAAATTGCCCAATCCGTTCTATTCAACGTGTTTCTACTCTAAGTTAAATCCATCGTTAGAATTGCATGAAGAATGAGCTTTCTTTTACTAAAGTGACTGTAATGTGCGTTTAAAAATGGTGACAAGATGATGATCATCCCTCTTGGGATCGATAAATTAAATACCTAATATACATATCGCATGATAAATGTGTGTGTTGCAGCCAGCTGAACATGAGGACAACCACAGACATGGAGAACAAACAATAAATGTCATTTTCCCCCATTACAACTATATATTATGAATAAATAGACCCTGTATTTATGTATGCATTATTATGTGTCAACGTGCAGGTGGGGATTTAGGATCCAATGCAGCCTTTTTCAGATGACAAGCCCACAACACAAATTATCCTTATCAGATAAACACAATAAAAACGATGGAAAGCTTGATAACACAAATAGCCCCAATTCATCTCCACCCATCACATCACACTCTTACTATGAGCAGAAGAACATGCTATCTTTTACTACCGTACTCCTGCTTTATCCAGATATCGTATAAGTAAACTGCTTAACCAGAAGATCTCGCTAATTATACAATCACTAAGATGAATTGATCGTTTTAAAATCCTAAATATATTATGTCTGAAAAAGGTTTGGTTAGTGTTTGAAAATATTCTAGATATTCTGTATGTAAGTTTTTGACTGAAATTTTATTCCAGATACGGAAATAGCCCCCTGCCCTTAAAGTTTGCACCTCAATTGTGTTCTCCTGAATTTGGACTGGTAAATAGTGCCATAAGAGTGCAACATTAAGAAAGCAATGAAATGTATTGAAATCTTGTAAAGCAATAACCTAATTGCACGGAGTAATCATACACGCAGTAGTAAGAGTAATAACGTCTCCATAAGGTGAGAATGAGAATGTTTCCTGTGCACTCGCTGGGGATTAAGGTATGTAGCATGAGGTAATGCTCCATTTTTGAAACTTTTCCTGCAACTTCGGAAATAGGCTAACTACAAATAATGAGGCAATAAAAACATTTGTTAGCACTGGAAAAGCCAATTTGCTTCCTCTGCGGACTAAAATTATCCATGCATTTATGTGCATTATACACAATGTTGTGCAACAAAAACAAAATTGGATATTTGCCATATCCCATTTGTAAAACGTAAAATCTTTCACTTTGCTAAGTATTTAGGAAGGGAAAGTGAGTAGGTATCGGTATTGGCTTTAGCATAGCTTTTACAATTCCAGTCGAAATTAATTATCTATAAAAAGTAGACATGAAGAATTAAAGTAAAAAGTTAAATTGGTACTTTAATCCTTTAATAAAATTGTGATCCCTCACATCATGTATATAAACTCTGTACATATACATTCTCCTTATGTCACAAAGCCACTTTTTGTGTAGTTTAGTATGTATGTTATTCAAAAAGTAAAAATGCAGAAATATTTTAGAGAGATTCTCCTTAAGTTATGGGAAGTAAACTTGGTAACTGGAATTTGCCATAATATTTTTAGTGAATAGTTAGACATAATCAATAAACATGTTTGCATTCCTAGCTGGTCGTGGCAAGTAGACGGGGAGCATAAGAAGACAAGACAAAAACGATGGGTTTCATTTGTTCATGCACAGTAGAAGGAGAGGATGTACATTTACGTAAGTACAAGATATTTGTATGCATAAAGAAAGAAAAATGTCTGGGCATTGAAACACATTTAGAAATTGCAAGGAAATAAAGGAGAAACAAAATAGGGGACTTGGAAAAGGAAATTCGGACTCATAATATATTCTCATATGCACACTATATTTTTTATCTTTCCTCTCGCGCACTCCCAACTATATTCGAAGACGGTCGCTATTTCTTAGGGCTGTGTACTGCACTGTGCAGGTATGTCCTGGAAAGACCATATTATGTACATACCTCGGAGTACAGATAAAAAATAGAAGATGTTGTTGGCAGAGGCACTCACTTATGCTACATTGACTTCTTAGGAGAACATTCTGACCGTAGCAACAGACGTCCTAAGGTGTGCACTGAGATGCGGTCTTTCAGATTCTGCTATTTTTGTCCGACTGACAAGACAACGGAGGAGCAGATAGTGTGAAGTAAATGCTACTGGGAAATGTCTAAGCTCAGGCTTTCCATGGTAAATTGGATGGCTAAGTGAGAACTACGGGTATCCTCTCAGGAGACCAAGGTTTACGAAAGGTAATTTTATCCACACTATTGTTGTTCAGCAACAATCGCATGCCCGACTACTAAATTCCGTCTTATCTCTCTGTCCTACCTCTCAACCCTTTTACGCTTTCTCTGCCTACATTCACCTTTCACCTGAAAACAATCAACCTCTCTGGTATGTCTCTCACGATTTAGCCTCCACTAATTCTCCACTTCACAAATCCCACCCTCCCTCCGAACATGCCACTACTACAATAACTCTACTCATGCCACAATCAAACCTACACGCTTTCTTATGCAAACAAATTAGCTTCCATTTTAATATTTAACTCCTTTTTAGACATTTTTCGACACACGAAAATACTATGCCTTCCTATTCTCTTATATTTCCCTGCTAAACAACGGAATTGAATTCTATCATATACATTAGTAGGCATTAAATGAATATTTTAATGGAAACTTTTAAAAATCATGCCTAGTGAAGGAGCAGTCTAGACAGTGCACAATTCTTAATTATGTGAACAATAAATACGGAAGATTCGACCTTTTATAATCTTTCAGGGCTTTAGGCATCATAGACAGAAAAGGTTGTGGCATATGTCTCCCGATAATTTTTTGTGAGGGGAAGTAAGTTTCATATGGAAAAATTATTGCTGACGCAAGTAGTTTCCATTGCTTATGTAATAGTAATACATTTCACTGCATTTCTTTTTAGGGGGTTGCGATTTACAATGACGAATTTCAAATCTTCTGCGTAAATGTCTACATAAACGCATGAAAAAATTGACGTCAAATTCTGAAACCTTAGTCAATTTAAAGTTGTTTTTCCTCATCCTTAACAAAATCCACCTATTTGACGTCATTAACTGTCCTAAATTTTCTCAATCCTGCATTATAATGAGATTTTCAGTCCGAATGTCTCTTTTAATGAGGGTTAGTGATCCTTATTATGTAAATGAAATATTGAATTACATTTATTGCACTGAATTGTATTGTGCCGATATCCAGTTAAAAATGTGCTTGACGTCAATACGTTGGTATATAAAGCAGTAAAACTGAAGGCACTTTTTCAAAATCTGTGCATACTTGTGCTGAAATCACAGATGTTCACATTTAAGGACCATCTTCTAGCAGAAAGTTTGTCTTTGACTAGGTACTAACATTAGATTTGTCATAGCGCCGAAGTAGTGACAAATTTAATATCACCTCCATAGAATTAAACGGTTGATCAATCATTACTTAGTATACAGGAACACAACGAACAAACTAAAATCTGAGGGAATTGTGTCACTCTGTCGTACTACTTGAGTGGTGATCAAAGGCCATTGTCATAACATTAGTGTCTACTGCCTCAAGTGCATAATACTTAGACTAATGCTTGTACTAATAAAATTCGAAGGAAAGGACTTAAACCATTACGATTACTGAACAAAAAACGGATGTAAAATTGGGCTAATCTTCATATTTGTACTTGCGGAGAAGTTGACCAATTTGTTTACTCACATAACAATCAGTTTCAAAGGGAAAGTTAAGGTAAGCAATGAATACTTTCACTAGAGGATTTATGTGGAGCCATTGCAACATAATAGCTACACGTTGACCCTTCTTATTCTTATTTTAGGGTTAATTTGAGATGAATCAATTTGAACACAAATATAATGAGTTTTGCTAGAATCTACAGGTAAAACTAATTCTAAAGAGGCAATTTGCTGTGATTGTAAGATAGAAGTGGTAGACAGGATTAAATTAGTTTTGTGAGTGAATTAAGTAATATTACAACAATCAATCAATGTTATTCTAGTGTGAGAAAGGAATGGTATACGAGTATATACATAGAGTGAGTGGGTTTGTAAGTATTTCAGGCACGGTTGGTTACACATAAAAATATTTGGTGTCTGTTAAATTGTAGTTAGCACGGATACTAGAATGTATTTAATTATAGTAAGTACAGAGTGGAAGGACGTTAGAAAAGAGTTGATAGACAATTAGCGATTGCGAAGGAAAGGAGTGACAGCGACAATATCAAAGGCGTACAAGAAAACATTCAATGAAAACCTAAGAACATAACACTAGTATATATGAGACAATTAATATGTCACTAATGAGAATGGACGTTTTCTATTTCTACTCACATCAATCACAACGAACACAATTGTGGACAGAACAGCAAAGGAAAAGTGAACAACGGTCAAAGAGTCACATGATCAATTACAGAAATACAGACGAGAGTCCAAAATACGAATATACAATCAAATCAAACAAACGCAAGGCAATGCGTTTGTGTCAAACAAAATGGCAAACCGGAAAAGAGATAGAGAGTTGGCAATTACCTACAAATTTCCTCAAATCTTGTCAACCAACCATGAGGGTGGGTACAAATGTTGTGTAGCCGGAGAAGAAGTCAAGTCTGGAGGACGGCTCATTCATTGTCAGTTTCATTATCCTTCTCACTGACGAATTCCTAAGGTCGTCTGTGGCGACAATAACGAATCTCAAGGAGACATCCGAGATTCCCAAACTGCTTTTTTATTTGTGGCAAGAGCGGCAGCACTATGTGTGTGGTATGCGAGCTACTACTCTACTCAAAACACTTTTGTCTAAATACCACCAGCTTAGCTTATGACTATTTAGCTCACTAGGGAAAAACTAACTGCTACTCACTACAAACACTACTCCCTTCGTGCTACTCTATAGTACTTCATTTTATTTACAATAGCATCAACAAACCACAAAACTATCATAAAAACTACCTAACTCACTAATACATTGCAATTGAACTAAACTATCACACATTTTAAATAAATCTAAGGACGATAGCTCTAAGGTTACAATTATTTGTTGCCATTTATATATTTGTTATAGACTAGCATGTGGGATATATTTATATCTACAGTGATAGCTACTGGAGAGAAACATTTAAATGATAGCTACTTGAGTTGATGTCCAAGTATGGAAAGACTACTGAACTATTTATGTGCGTGGTGAACTAAATAATCATTGCTTCCAGATTGATTCGAATGTGGACGTTATCAAATTTTATTTGCCCATTTTTACTGTTATCATAACACGATCGACATGATAGGAAATAGAAAGGATGTAGCATGTAACAGAATAGAATTTAACCAACAACTGCTTTATATAATACATAAAACACCTTTACTCATCATTACGAAACGTTGTTTATAATTTTCTTATTGTTAGTGTCTTATCGTTGTTTTATGATCAACATTAACTCTTTTACGGTTGTCATCAATGTCTTCAGAGTGAGTATACTTACTCCTGGTAAGTATATACCTATTGCCTCCCCTTGCAACCAACTGCACTATACATGAGCTTCTTCCATATGTGGATGTAATGGTGATGTGTAGTGCATAAAAAATGTACAGATGCAGCGAAGTAGGTTACAAAATCCATTTTACCACAATAAACGTTTTCTTTGGCGTCTGCGAATATACGTGTACTGTAAGGATTTATAGGAACTCCTTTGGATACAGTATAGATTTGATTAAAGAATCACGTCACAATTTAAATGTATCAAAAACCATAACTTGTGCTTGTATCAATCTGATTTTATTTTTATTTTGCAGGTATATAAAATAAATTGTTCAAAACGCCTTGAAAAATACCTTTTGGAATCAGAAGCATAAAAGGTTGAGGGAAAGGAAGATATCTTTTATTACACAATTTAATCTATTTCTGGCTGAGATTTATTTCTTTGGATATAATATTACTCTACTAAATAATATTGTCTGGGAGTGATTTGTGACCCAACTTAAAGTAATTTAGGAGTTGTAAAATGTGCTGGGTGACAATAGAAGGGGTGATTGATTTTCTAGCAATTGTCTTTAGCTATTTAGTGTTAGTTATCATGCTATTAGACACTATTACCTTTATCGCTTTGTTCATATGGATATTTAGATTTGATATTGACTAGTAAATAGATATTAATTTTATGCATCATCACTCGACACGCTTTGGCATTGTTTGGTAATCTCATACTGCACTTTTGCCTCATTTGCAAATGGGAATCTACATGAAATTAAATGTTAATCGCATTTGCACAGAAGTGATGCATAATATTGTGTGTGTAAGTAGGTATAAGTAATGTCGCAGATTCATTATTGAATTCACCAAATCGGAAATAATAGATTAGTGGCCCACATAGCAAACACAGTGGAAGTGGAGTGAGTGGCACAAACGTTGATCACAAGACAAAATAAGGAGATTTTGCTACATTCCATTGTACTGTATGGAATCCCTTGAGTAGAATGACATATAGATTACTTACATACATATACATGACTCTGGGAGGGAAGGCAAACAAACCTCCAGCAGGAATCATTCTCGGGATTTGATTCTTTCATGTTGTCCTTCAAGCGTTTTCTAAATCTCTGTTTGTGTTTTGTTGTGTAATATGGAACGGAATGGCTTCGCGTCTCACTCTCACACTGAGTCTTGGAATTGACTCATCATCAAAGACAGAAAACTGTATCTTCACTATGTATACATGCACCCTATGTGTTTGCCATCTCATTCGAGTCAACTCCACTCAATTCCAAACAACAATCTCAAAATGTGATGCGAACACATTCATATTTATAAGGGAGAAAGATATTTTCTACGTCTCATTCAACATTCGCCCCACCAAAGTATTACAAAGTCTCTACATCGCAACAACCAAACTCATCATACACACAACTCCTAAGATATTCCTAGACTAGGACTGCTCCGCCATTTACTACTCAATCTACACACATGCATGCAGCATATTATTTATATCCTTCCTAGGCAAGACCAAAAACGATCAAAAGCATCGTCTTTTGCTTTACATCTCTATGTCTTCTATTTCAACATAAACCAACCGACTTTGCCTTAATTCACTTTCAGTTATTCCTACATTCGGAGATCATTATGTCCGTATTAGTCTTACATCATTCAAGTTCCCTCAGCTAAAGTGCTCCTGAATCTAATGAATACTTCTCAGTTCTACGAAATCCTACTGCAAAGGAATATGTTCTGTGCTTCATTAACCAACTAATAAGACTTATGAAACGACATTACATAATATGTAATAACCGACAGGTTGTCTTTGAATTAGTCATAGAACAATCGAACCTTCTCTAATAATGAGTTCTAATCTGCAATGTATTGTTTATCCAACTGTATTAATTCTTTGTCAATATAACCTAGCCATTATTAATACAGTATCTTGTCACTTTTAATTTTAATCACGAAATTGTTAATCAAAAATTGTAAATTCCAAAAACAGATACTGCGAGGATAGACTCTAGTGAGTAGTATACAGATGTTACATGTAAATCGGCACTATTTTTACCTAAGATAATTTATTTCTGGTAAGATAGACATTATAAATGTAATATTGTTAACCTATAAAAAGATTAATTTTGGTTTCAAGGATTGAAATTATGAAATAAAATGTGAGATTGATTGTGCAGCACTAAGGATTGAGCGAAAGTGAATCGAAAATGATTATGAAAAGTAGTATGAAAAATATAGGTTGAATTTTGTAGAAGAATGTAGATTCGGATTTATCTGGTTGCACGTAGAATATTTCAAAGGAATTTAGATAGTGCTTTATTTTCATTATGGGAATGTTATTTGAGATTTTAATATCAATGCAATACTGTATGTAAATGGAAGATTGGAGCTAGGCCGTAGTAGAGTTTTGGTAGCCTGAGGATGCACATTTTTCTCTTTGTCTGCCTAATACAGTAAGACTGAGAGGCCTAGCCTCATAGACTTTCACCAGACTTTCACTCTTTCAATATCCCAGTCGATGCACTACTACGTACTTCCGAAATACGTGGACTGAATAATAAAAGTTGTATCTTGTGAGATTTGGGATACATGCATGTATGCATACGTAGTTGACATAGATAGTAGTTAGGTAGCTTGGAGCAAGCAGCAGAGTTTGTTTCTTATTTGTTTGGCATACGCAGGACAGGCCAGGGCATCGTATGCGTGTCTACACGTCCGTAGTCCTACTATAGATAATACATAGAGCCACTACATCCTTAAAAATGAACTACCCAGAGAATTCTAATTCAACGAGCGAAAAGTCTATCTATCTCCTACACTGGGAAGAAGCTAAGTACTTGTACTCTATAGATTCATCCTTGTACAACAAATAGGAATCATTTTGAATTACAGGGCATTGCACAGAAGTAAAGAGTAGTTTTTCATTTCAGTGTCGTGTTTCTGGTGCCAGTGCTACATAGCAGTTGGACGGTTTTCGTCTCCAGCTTCCGTCAGTGCGTTACGTTGTTTTGGCTTTTTGCTAGTTAAACGTGCTTACATACCTACAACAATTGTCAGAATTCATCAACATTCCAACAAGCTATGTCGACTCCACGACGGAACGGGACAGACAACTCTCATTACAACATTCTTCGTATAAGTAGCTTAGCTGTTTACATTACTACATCCCATCTCCAGCACTAACCCAATACTCATTACTACCACTGAACCTGAACCCCATTCCCATCCCACAAGTAACTAAATACTACTCCGACATCCAACTACATTATAAATATCGTATTATGATGTCCAACTTTATAATTTACATTCCCAATCCCATGTAAAGGGAAACTAATCCCAAATTGAATGTATTTTGAGTGGGTTGACTCCCTAAAACAATTACCAAACCAAATAAATAATATCTCGTTATTAGTAGTGATTAAGCCCAGAATCTCTGCACACGAAGATTTGGGAATAAAAACGGAACATAGGACTAGTGTGCACGTAGCATTGTCCGGGCTACATCTCCCAGAACTTTAGAATCCCTTTATAATAGCAGTTTATTATGAGAGATGAGATCCCCATTGCTGAGCACGAAATAGAAAACAGTGATTTGGCGTCATATTCCTTAGCATGAAATGCATTAAAGTTATTGTGATTGTGGCTTGGCTTGAATTCACTCCTCGTACGTGAATGCATAGAGTAGTGAGCCTATTACTGCATAAAGTGGCGATATAAAGACGGGGAAAGATAGTTACGAGATGACGCAAAAAGAGTAATAGCGTAACCTTACAATAAAATACACTACATTAGCAAGTGCGGTTAGAGTTCTCCACTCTATATGTACATCCTATATTATATAACTATATAATAAGAAGTGTACATATGCACTTATAGTATATATTATAGCAGAGAGATAAACGAGTGTAGGTCGTCCCGTATCTTCTCTCAACTTCAATGAGAGTCCCTATAAACACATTTGACTAAAAGTTGAGTTAAGTATCCGAGAGGACGAGAGTGTTATGGATGTTATAGTCCTACCACACAATATAAGCATCCGAGATATAAGTATAGCACATGATAGAGTTACCAAGTCGTGTATTTCTCCCTGTAGACACATTCACGACACCCCAGCGAGCAAAGGAGACAAAAGACAGTATGTTTTACCATGTTCTCTTATGGTTGCATAATATGTGATTTTGAAGCGATAACAACGGAAGTAAAACCGTTTCTCTAGACTTGACTCAATTCTCTTTTTCCTAAATCAACAACTGCAATCAGCAACTATAACTAAATCACATCGAACAACAGACTGAAGCACCATTTCTCTACCCACCTCACACTCCTCGCTACCCGCTTCCTAATTGAGTCACGTGCTCGGATGATAATATGTAAGAGAATAGCTTCTTAGCACCCAATGTAAGGAGCCGAGTGATTTGATTGTACAAACAAGATGCTTATTTGTCTATTCCTTTGTAATTCCTGTCCTCATTCCTTACAGACCACTACATGGCTTTCTTACACCAAATGTCTATACACACTACTCATCTCCTAACTATCTCTATGTACATACTTATTTTTCAATATGTACACACTCGGATTAGTAGGAATTATCTAATATACCATACTGTATTTAGGATGTACATAGTAACTACAAATTACCTAGCTGGCCCACCTTGGTGTGTATAAAACCTCGACAGGAAATCCTGACGGAACTAGAAGATAGCAGTTCTCTATCTCCACAGCTATTCCTATAGACTACTAACCTTGTTGACAATTATTTTTTTCTGCTCAATCTTCTTCCCAAAAACTTTTTTTTGCTTTGAGTAGCGAAAGACAACACACGCCTCCTATCTACAGTTTTCTTTATAATATTACTTAATGTTATTTTTCTAGTATGTACTATGTTTTTAATTTCTGAACGTTCTATTTTAATTTAGTATCTAGGCTAACACTATTTACGTGTATAGTGCGCATTACTATAATAGTTATGAGTACAGAGTTGTACCAATGTCGTTTGAGCTAGCTTTATGGACAATTTTAATGTTTGGCAAATAATTGCTAGACTGACGGGTCTGACTTGCAAGATGTTAATACTAAATTCATTTACCTATATTAACAGTGTACCTTTGTGTTTACTTTAAAATTTGGCCATATTCCCACCCGCTCTGTGTATTTGCATTGTAACACTTCATTCTTACTTATATAACTTGGTATATATTTTACCTATCTAATTGTCAAAGACCTATCATCATGTATACCTACCGCATGTTATCATTTAACTGTTCTGTAAATTATTGACTCCCGTTTCATCCTCCTTATGGCACATTCATTAAACGAAGGAATTTTTAATCTGTCTGCGTCTTCTCCTAGCAGTCGCTAAACTGCTGAAGTTGCATTAGGTCTAAGAATACGTAAATATAATATATGAGGCATATACTATGTATTTATATATTTGTCGTGCATGTGTGCACAATATCAGAATTTCCCCAATTAATAGTAGAGCGAGTGAACAGATTTATATACGTATAATTATGTGATGAAGGTAAATTCGTGTCGAAATATAACGCAGTTCACTTAGTTAAATATTCTCTCGCCTCATTGTCCTATTTAACTATGCTTAAAATTATCGTTGTTCTTTATAAGGTTAGCGAAGCATGTACCAGATAATTCTTTTTCTGTCGTGAAGACAAAAATTAATTGTCGAACGTAATATTTAGTTGCATGCAGCATAAAGCATAACACTGGGAATATTTTTCTAGTGATTTTAACTGTGGCAAAGTGACAAGACTCATGACATGATGACTCTTGTGTATCTTCTGAGGATCCTGAATTACGTGTTCATACAATATAGTAGTAAATACATGGTTCATCGTTAGTCGGCCCCGGCTCTCTAAGCGTAATACGTTGAACAATGTATAGTAGAGAGATTACACCGTTTGCGTAATACTGTGTAGTCATATATTACCCGTAGGTGAAATGGAATGTCACTTGTCATTGTGAGTTCTTAGCAGTGTTTTCCTTCGGAAACAAATAGAGAGACTCTTTTGCGTGGATCTCAGAGATTAGTCGTGTGTTTCTCCAATTTTTCTGTATAGTTACAATTAGATCCGTAGATCCAAATTAGTTTCAGCTTATTTAAAATTATAAACAGAATAATTTTGGCATTGGTATGTGATGTGGTTGTGACGTGCCACTTTGAGTTGGCTTGGCTTGGCTGCAGTACCACGTTACAACTGCTGAGATCTTTGTTTATATGCTGATCTTTGAAATTGTTAAGTTACAGACACTATCTACTTCTCAGCTATTCATACAGATATTTCGCATCTGTCTTTAATGTATAATATTGAACGACTCCTTGAATTGCATGCCACTTTGACTACTCTCTTCTTCTGACTCACAGCCCCTTTATTCTGCAAATTATTTTATTATCTTGTTCTGGAATAGCACGCTAAATAAGTCATACACACAGTTTACTATACCCATATCTCCTTCTCGCATTAACAATATTATTTACTACCTACGCATTTAGCAGGCGAAAAAATTAGTGCACTTACCATTACTGAACGCTTTAGTATATTTGTCTCTAGGCAGATAAGATACAGCAGGAAATTTGCCATCCTTATTATAAAGGTAAAGTATGCATAGACTCAAGAGTCAGTCGTAATTATTGTGTGTATCTGTACACTCTGGGATCTATTATGGATTGTTAGCCGTATACTGCATACACACTATTTGTACTATAGATATATAGAGACAAAGTATCTGAGTATAGTCTCAGAAATGATGTTCTTGTTATAGATATTTAGTTATCGGAATGAGTATTAAATCTTTAGGTGGGTGAGAGAAGGCAGCAACTTAGTAGGTGCATTATAAACATATATAAACATCTCGAGTGCTAATAGTGTTGAGTAGACACTTTTAAGTTATCCTGTGGGCTGACTATCCGTTCTGTGCGATATGGCTCAGAAGAATAGAAGGTGAACCTCAGATAGGAAACTCACACTGCAAAATGTGTCTATTAGTTACATATAGCACGTAGGTAGGCATCTTAGAGGATGTACGTAAGTCAGGTAATGTGTCTTCGTCTTACTTACACTAGTCTAAGGATAAATGTATTTTTATGAACTAGACAAAGCTATTTTTGTCCTATTTCATTTCATAGAGGAGCCGCACACAGCGACCAAAAACGAATTTTACTACACACCTAAGCAACAAAATGTTGGTACTAGCTCATGCAGTGCTAGCTATGCTATTATAGACTAAAATAAGACCCATGCTACATGAGTTATGTCCTCTGTTTGGGTTCACTTGACTCGAGAATTTGTCCTCTTCTTCTTTTTGTTCTTCCCCGTCTCTATTCTCTGATCCTCCGATCTAAGTACACACTATTTATTATCTTACCACCACCACATACTATATGTTTCTATATCCACTCCCATCACTCTGCTAATACTTACAACTCGTATACTACATACACGTCACGTTACAACAAACGAACATCCAGCTCATACATTCTGCTACATCCGAGAAATATAATGTTATCAATCTTGCAATCTTTTAAAAGAATAGAAATACTTTCCCGTAGTAAAAGCAATAAGATTGCACTGAAATACGTAGAGATGTGATGGCAGATACCAGGACATTCGTAATTTATAGTAATAAATGTTACCTACGTACGTAATGTAAATTCTAGCCTTGTAGCCCGGAAGAATAGCCTTGCACTTTAAGGAAATGCACACATAGCTACTACTTACTACTGCATATTGCAGTCCCATAGTATCATATAGCTATACTATAGCTACATACCAGTAGCTACTTTGGCTACAGTGACCTGATTGCACTCTGATGATGACACAAAGACCCCTGTTTCTTTAGCTAGACATTGGAAATAGGACATTAGCCTTGATAAAGTACTCATTTCTTGTATTACTAAATAGCTGTCACATTATGTCCGCCAGAAACTACTATATACTGATTTATTCATATTTTTATCTCCATTCTTTATAGCTTGAAATTGTCAGGTTCAAATTATCACGTCTTCTTTACTTGTCTCCAATATTTTATGAAATACTACACAGTAATTCAAGTTACTCCATTGGACAAGAAATCTAAGAGTGGATATTAATTCTTAACAAATTGACGCCCATGTCAACAAATGACAGAACCAAGAGTCTACATGGAAAACCATTCAATAAATAACACAGTCGATTTAGTATCTGTAATCTATTAACCATTGGAGGAGTAGCAGGATGTTCCTTAAAATATATTGAAAAATTAATTCTAAGATGTTCTAGAGAGTAGAAAGCGGGGAATGGAGTCTTACTTGTTAGAGATATAATAATTTCTGTGTGAGTGCGCAGCGGTATCTTTGTTACTATAAGTTGAAGAGAGAAGTAAAAAGTGAAACTAACGTAGAGAGTTACTTTATGGAATGAAGTTAAATGAAGTAGTCGTAGGAGTGCCGGGCTGAGAAGGGTCTTAAGACTCTTGGAGGAATGGAAACAATAAGGAAAGAAGAAGAATTAGCAGAAGGAGGGAAATAGAGAGAAGACTTTAGAATTTATCTAAAAGTACCCAAGTGGAGTAATAGTAGGTATTTGAAATAAGTTGAGGGAAGTGGGCAGAAAGTAGGACGTGGATCGGGAGATATTCGGTGGTGCCTGCCAGTCTGCCCGGTCGCTTTCACATTTGAAATGAGCCGACTTGAGTAGAATGTCATTGCCATTCATTTTTCCATGCGTCTTCTCGACTCTCTCCTCAACTCGTTCAGTTTAAGCTCTCAAGTTTGTTGGAATTACAGCACGAAATGAAAATAGCACTAGTTTTCCCTTTATACGGCAGTGCACTCCTCTCTATTTCTCCGAGGATTCAGCATTACATCCATACATGTCTGCATCTGTACCATATTCTGCATATTATTTTACTTTCTTTCTCATCTCGACTCCTGCGGTGGAGTAACTAGTAGACGACTCTTATAAATGTAGTACAGACACAGTATGTACATAGCATGTACCTGCTGCCTTATATATATTCTAGGGGTGCATTGCATACTATTATATGCAAGCACTACACTTACAGAGTCAGAGACAGACGAGCGGAATATAAATACACATGTATTTACATGAAGGAGAAAGAGTAAAGCCGTTTTTCTTTGAGGCTAGTGAGGCAGGGCAGGCCAGAGTATTATGCATAATGACTAACTTACGGAAAATAAAGAGGCGGGCATTGCATCGGGAAGGAAGACGGAACTCAACTTTGCAACACTTTCAGCAAACACTAAAATAACGTGTCTGTAGAGTGCCTTGCTAGCTAGAACTAGTAATAAAGTAACACGAGAACGTTACGTACAGATATTATTATTATGTAGTTCTAGCTCGCTCTCTTCTGCGCCCAAATGTAACACTAGACCCCACCGAACACCACACACTACAGAGGTTTGCTTGTCTGTCGACATATTCAATTCTGAAATGCAAATGGAGCTTTGATGATCCTCATTAAAGTCCGGGAATATCAGATGCGTCATTAGGAGAGAATAGTGCACCACATTAGAATCACGCATTTCATTTTCAAACCATATACATCCACTCATACATGGCACTACATGCAAGTAGGTACTGCCCAAGAAACCCGCCAACCAGCTAACCCCAGTTACATTACCAGGAAAGAGAGCCCAGTCAAAGGAAACCGGGAAAAAACCCGTCTCTATCACCCGTGCCACTGCAACCACCAGCACTCGTAAGGATAAACGACTTGCCATTTGGATTCGGACCACGTTCTCCTCACCAATCTTGGCAAACGAGTGTTGTCGCATAATAGAGAATTTTTTCCCTATCATCCACAGGCAAGGTATGTCTGGAGGTACTCACTGCACCCAACCAACTTGCCAGATAACAAACACCAGAACAACAGGGACGTCCCCAAACAAACCAACACATTTTGACCAGTTGTTTCCACTGCATCTACACTTCACACTATCATCCTCATGATTATCGTATTATGACAGCTCTCTCAGCAACTTCTATTTTCAACAACTTACGTGTTCCAAAAAACATTTATTCAATTTTAGTTACTAAATGTAAGAAACAATTGTAGTCTATGGCTAAACTCTTCCACCTCACTAAGTTAAGGATTAATTAAAATCTGGGACAATAGGTGTATGCAACGCAAAAACTATCTACAGTATGGGGCAACAGCGGCCGGTCAAAGGAATTATCATAGGCAATGATGCTGTTTTATTGGTGTTCGGTCAATATATCGAATGCCATTTGTTCGACACACGGGTAGGTAAGATGTAGTTATACTAGATTAGGTTAGGTTTTTTAGCCCATTCGATCAAATGGCTTTCGATATATTGACCTACAACCATTTTATTACATTGATGTAATAAAGCGGCCTCCTCTGACCAGTTGCTGGTGCCCCATACTGTATAATATGCTAAGACGAGTGCATGTATAAAACAAATTTATTTTACCAGTGACATTCCCAACTAATGTCTACATGGTTGCATTAAAGTAATTGCCTATGCAATGCTTCGGACTTGTATTCATAAAATTGGTTCGAAAATAAAATGATGATAGATACCGAAATACGGGAGATTCCTCTAAAAACGACCTCGACACTAAAGTGTCTCTAATTTTTCATGTGCAGCATTGCAAGAAGAACTTACGTAGACTTGTGTGCAGTGCTTATGTTTTGGTTCTTCAAAATTTTACTGTCATGCTCAAGGAGAATAAAACGGATCTAATATTAAACCAAAAGAATTAATGGGTTAGGGAGTAGTTTCTAGAAGATATAAATTGTGGGATGTAGAGAGCAACTGTGTCATAATTGTAATAAAATAAAGAAAATGGGGATGTAAATATTATTATATATCTGGCACTATAATTGCAAGTGTCTAGGCGGATATAAGACCACAATTAAATTTTCTATCGATAGGGAGGTAGGAGAGACGGATATTTCATCTTCGATATAAAACTAATTACGACGTTTGCAGAAATTTGTGCACCGATATCCATTTCGTGAGCCATTGCCAATCTGGCTCCCAGTAGCCCGTAGCCATATGAAACGGAAGGCTAGAAGCTACCCTTTCATCCGCAACGAAAATCAGAATCCGAAACTCGGGACCATTAGAAAGAAAGACCGGTAATGAAGTTAGTTGGCTGGAGTCCGTATGCGACTTACTTAGCAGACTCAGAGCAATTAAACAATTTCCTAGAACTCTCCTCCTAATCTTCTCTTATACAAGTCATACCTAATGATTTATAGGAACTTTTCTCCAGAAACCTTCCCACCACAACTCCTCGCCAAGAAACTCCTCGGAAATGCAAAATCTTTAAACCTCTCATTTCTCTTCCTTCAGCTGCTTTATTGAGATGGCGTCTCTTCTCACGGCAAGGACATCCATTAACCAAACCATCATTCTAAAATAACACCGCTATAACTATATAACAATTTCCAACCCATTTAAAAAACATTTAGCCATTAGGATCATAGTATAAATGCATTGCATTTTAATTCATTCCCTTCACAAACCTTTGATATTTTCTAAAAAAACTAATAAAATTCAAAAACCGAGAATATATAAGAGTGAAATAGTTTAGGTATGAAAAATTGTGCTGACAGTCGAAGTAAAATGCCCAGAAGTTAGTAGAATGTACCTCCAGATAAGTAATATGGTTTTACTACATACTTATGAATTAAAGAACGCAAAGGCAGTCTTTCCATGCACTTACATAATTGAAATGCTTTCATGGTTTGCTCTTGGGAAAATTGACAAATCCCCAAAAGTTGAGGGAAAATCTTTTAGCTGGAAATAAAAAACAATTTGTATTTAATATGGGGAGCAGTCATATAAAAGATATTCTGTTTGCTAATGCTCGTCTGTGAAAGTCTTTGAGGATCATATTTTATTTTATTGCAGAACGTCTTTATATATAAATTGAACGTGGTTATACGTAGTCAAAGATAAATAGAGAAAGTAGAGTCAATGCCCGCATCATAAAATGTAAGGGGAGAGCAAAAGACCAACAATAAGAAATATCTGGAAACAATTTCAATTTGAGTTTAGACTTTGTATTACTATTTTAAAATGAATGCACCCATTAAGTTTTCCTTGGCGACTGACTAAGACAGTTAGCTCCGTTTTCCTCACACAATATTTTTCTGGAGTGAAAATCCCTATAGACTATAGCAGAGACGGAAAACGTCTAGGCCAGACGATTTCCACTGGGGATTTCTGAGAAGACGAAATGGAAAAACGGTTTGTGTATAGTCGACAATGTTTTGTCTCCAGCTAAGCGTAAGTAAGTCAGGTATGAGAAGATGGAGTCGAAAGTAGTATGTAAAGGGAGGGGAAGAATTCATACTAAAACTCATTGCATGTAAGTTGTAAGCTTTTATGTAAGGAAGTTTGCTGAGAAAGAGCCTATTTTCTATCCGCTCCCTCTTGTTAATCTTAATCTGAAGAGAATGATTTAAAGAAGAGAAACATGTATGTGTTTATGTAGGTAGAATTATATCTGCTCATGTTGCTGACTGTTCCCACATACACACCAACCGGGAGTAAAGTTGTTTACGTCACACACACCGCACCGTGTAGTGTTCAGACAGCAAATACTTATATCTGTTCGGATCAGCATTGTATCCATGTTACGACTAAGTAGGCAGTTAGATAGAACTATTTGTATCTCTATGTCTTAAGAGATGAGCAGCAGAAGACGCTATAGTGTACAGAAGAAGAAGCGTCTGAGAGGGATAAGATTAGAAAAAGAGAACAACTGACTCAAGATTCGTACTCTGCAAACAGAGACAAAGCGTGCCAGACAAACAAGAACTAAATATGTGAGTTGCTTTGCTCAGAGAGCAGCAGGACACGAGATAAACTACTAGGTATGCTATATGTCATCTCAAACTTAAAATAGTAGGGGCTTATTCATAAGCCCACTACAAATATATTTATATACATCTATGTGCAGCCACTAATATCACGCCGTCAGATATATACGAGTTTTGCAAATCTATACACTAATTCTAACAAAATGCACAACTCAGCCCATTGTCAGTTTCCTAAGAAGAATCCCTTTTCGAAGAATTCTGCTATCCGGCCTCTAGTCCTCCTCACCTAAAGGTTTCTGTGCATTTCACCCATTTATGTTTAGCATACCTACACATTAATATGTCTAGCCCTATAGCATATATTTATGTATAGCCGCACTTTTCCGAACTTTCTTCTGAACATCTACTTGCCAATAATATTAGCAAGTAACCAACTGAAAAATGAAAAATGTGACATAAATGCTGAGAGTAGAAATCTATGTAGTAGCATTCAAGGAGAATGTGTAGCGGGCATTGTGTTCTGTCTATAAGTTCAAATGTAGTACTACGGAAAACATACGTTCTCCAAGTTGTAAGACATGTCTGTAGTAGGACCTAACTTTCAGTTGAGTATAAATGTTATTTTCTGCAAAATAGTTTGGAAGCAAGAAAAGTTCTTTTTGTACTTCTATGCATAGTATATCTCTTTGTATCCTTTTAATACAGATTACTCACTTGTAGTGCACTTAGTAGTAAATAACTGAGCATAGAAGACGCTCTGAAAGTGTTCATCTCCAAATTACAGAGTGCCATGCCAGCATTTAGAAGAAAGTGATGAGTTCAAATCGATTCTCCTATATAATAATATGACGAGTCACTGCACTCCCTATGACTAGTCATGACTGCTACTATGAATGAGTAATAAATAACTATAATATACTCTCCACATTACTTACTACTCCATCCACACAGTACATACTAGTAGTGCTCTGGATCTCCAAGAACACAGAGGAGGGAATGAGAGGCCTCTCATGCCTCACATCACACATCCCTGTACCATGTACTACATAAATACTATAATATTATATAATATATATATCCACTACGTAACACATATATATCTACTACGTAATACTACTCCACATAACAACACGCGATCTCTTCCCTTGCCTTTCAATGAAATCGCCTGCCTTACACTGCACTACTATGAATGTCTACACAACGACGGCTTCCTTACGATTAAAGTAGCTTACTATAAAATTACCACATAATATTTATTGCACGGAACAAAAGCAGAAACCTACTCATTATTATTATATCCAAGATGTACTATTCAAATAAT
>JABASH010000611.1:0-36881 GCA_019776445.1 Tomocerus maximus | reverse complement strand
TACTTACGTACATTGTAAATATCAACGGATCATTATATACTTTAATAACATTTACCTTATCACAACTACCATAATTACTCCATAACTCAAATGATGACTTACTTCACAGGGTTACAGGATTTTCTACAGTATTAAACGTGATTTTTCATAATAAACTAGCCTACTCACATTCATTGTGAGCCTAGGTAGTATAGAGATTTACAAAACATATTACGGCCATGAAAAATTAAAAACACATTCATTGTACATAAAGATTTATAGGTAATAATATTATTGTGGTAGGTAAATGCTATTACCGCTTGCATACACCAACCTACTCATTACTGACGTTTCTACATTTTTATCAAATCTTCTAAGAGTATACTGCACTGCACAAATTGTAAAATATTAGCCTCAATAAGGAAATAATTCAGAAGTTCCACATAACAAATAGCATTTCAAAAGAAACTAATAATAAATAGTGACTTCAGTAAAAGTAGAAAGTAGTAGAAAGACTGCGATTGCAGATAAAGTACAGATAAAGTGATGCAAAGGAAAAAATGGTGTTATTTTTCTTAAAGATGGTCATCCATTTCCGAATATAAATAAATTCAAATGATCCCTTCAAAAAAATTACAATTTACACTTAAAGAGTATGAAATAAATCAAAGAAATCAGAACGCTATGAAATGTTACGAGAGTTAATAAACGAACAAGAAAGTACGGAAGCATTTTGACAAAAAGTGTATTGTTACCATTTAATATTAAGTCCTGACAAAATGCACTGCTAGTATTTGATGGTCTCTAGAACTTAGTACACTATTATGTTGATTCAAGCTTAATTTCGATTTATGGATAATATAAACATTAAAGTTTACCACAAATAACAACTTTAAACATGAAGTTCATAACTTGCATTATTCAAAAGGGATTATTAATATTTATTGAGCTAATCGGACACTCAGCAACAGCAAGAATAATCGTAAGAGGCCTATTCATAATATAATATAAGTAATCAACATAAATTACAAGAAAATGCTTTGACACAATATACAATACGAGCATCTCTTACGGCTCAAATACAGTTAGTAAGTAGGACTTGACACAATAGTAGTAATGTTAATAGAAGTAATACCAGAAATACAAAAGTGCAAAACTGCTTCAATGACTAAATGTAGGTTACAATTATCTGTATAGTATCTGTATATTTGAAATTATTTTTAAGTTGGCTGAGTGTTGATTGCTCGTGTTCTCCAAAGTTAAAGCTCCATTCAAACGGGGAAAACTGTGTGGAAGAAAAAACTTTGCATTAGAATGTATGCAAACTAACCAAAAATAAATAAATTATTTGAGAATAGATTTATAGCTGTCGCATGGCAGTCACCTTCTACTTTTACAAAGGCACCTTGCCTTGCCAGGTCGTAAAACTCGTAATTCGGTAGCAAGGCTGCGATAGTGCTATATATCTTCAGTTGATCCCCATTTGTTGACCTTAAAAGGACCTCAACACCTGTGATTCAAGTTTGAAAGCAATAAAAATGGCAGCGAATTGAAAGGTTCGGCTGGTTTACGTTAGCATTGGCATATGAGTGTAGAATTTTATACGATGACAGACCGCCGATTGCACTGTTCCTTATCTTTCTCTGGATCATAGGGCTCTAAATCATCTGCTGGTGTGTTTAGGGCACTGTAGTCGATTGGGAACGAACATTGAAGTGTTTGTGGTGCACATATACCGAACAAATACTGTCCAGGACCGTGAGGATATTTGGCGAGGAGAAAATTGGCGAAACAGAGTTTGAACAAACTATATTTTATCGTACTCCCGCCACTCTGGGAAAACAAGCAGAAATTAATTACTATTCTTCAATATTACTAAATCTTAATATAGATGTGTCAAAAAAGAAATTTGTAATACATCTGTCATTGCAGCATAAATAGAATCCAACGTTTCGTTTACAACTCTGAAGTCTATTCCGAGGAACATGGTGTAGAAGGCACGTAACTCTTCCTTGGAAATTGTACCAGAGCCTAGATAAAATCAAACTCTGTTAGTTATGGTAATTTCCATACGAGGACAAAAATATGTAGTAAATTTTCACCACTACTAAAAGAGTAGATGATAAGACAAGATGAAAAATGAAAATGGCTATGATAATAAATGAGATTGGAGACCTGATTTATTTATCACTTGAAACAAAATCTTGGGAAAATATTGCAACCATAGAGGGAGACCTTCCATACTTCGAGCAGGACTAAGAAGGGATCCCCAAACATCCAACCATTCATCTATATTAACGTGATGACGGGTCTCTAAAAATAAAACAAACTTCATGTCAGTTTCAAATAAGTAAAATACTGTATTTCTCCACTATTTCTATCTTATCACAAAAATAATGTTTTTATTTATCACTAGCAATACACCACATAAGTTGACTGTCATCTTTTTATCTCTTTTCGGTTTAAGCAATAGTTTTATTCTTATACCATTTATTTATATCGACTAACCTCTGTCTGCGCTGCAGTAAAACATATGAGACTCTTCATCCAAAGGCTGATTTAAGAAACACTCTAGAAAGCCGGAGTGAACTTCTTTCAGTATATGAAACTCGATGCATTCTGATGACCATTCGACATAATGCCGGATTCTCTGCAAACAAAAGAAAATATTTATCTGTAAAAATTTCATTTCACTACGGAGAAAAATTCCAAATGCAAATTGCTTCAAACATTAAAAGTATAGTTGATTGGTAGTTCACTCATATAATATCAATCAACTATATATAACTATATATATACTCATATACGCATTATTTATATAATATCTTTCAGCTAAGTAGTACAAAGATGTGTGCAATAAGTACAGATATAAAAATGATATCTCTTACATCGCATACATTTTTGGGTATTTCAGATTCAGGTCCAGATACTAGATTAGTATGTACAGGACTAACACATGCGCGAGACTTTTAAACTGATCACGTAAAGGAAGATTAAAAACCTAAACACTTTACTACAACATTAAATACAGGTCGACAAAGGAACTAGATACACTATGGAAAATAGTTTTTCTCTGCAGGAGAAGGAGGAGACGACTCAATCAGATACCAGGAAGGCATCGAAGAGAAAGAATGAAAGAATAAGTGACACGGTGACAATGCGCCAAAGATGTAATTTACATTTGTGTCTCAAGTGTAAGATAAAGATGAAAAGACTTTTGTATAGTTTAGGAAAATTAAATTGCTTTCTCTGGCTACACTTTCATTGACTCAGACACGAAACAAATCTTGAATTTTGACTTCGGAATAAAAGATAAAACGTTAGAACTTTCTGTAATAATAAATAAATAGATTTTCTGTTGAAAGTATCGTATATGAAAGCAGAAGTGATTAGGTTTTCTCATTATGCAAACAAAGCAATGTTTATTTTCTTATGTGAATAGACGAATAGAGTAAAAATAATGAAAATAATATATCAGCTCTAAGTTCTAGAGAAAACAATTGAACTTTCTCAGAATTTGACTGAAGCCAAAGTCAGCTGCAGTGGAAAGCAATTTACATACAAGTATTTGTTGTAAAGGACATTTGAAATGGAAATGAGTTCGGCATCCTTTCCCTGACATTTTAAATGTAAAGACTATCAGGACCGCAATCGTTTAATCTCTATTTCTCATCAACGTGACTGAAGCAATACATTTTCATTCATTATGTAAAACAAACTTCATACAAACAATCGGTCTCTACTTAATTGCAACTCTGATGAACTGCTACCATGTATGTATATCCTACAAACTTTGAAAGGATATTACTAGGAATCACTTTTTACTACAGTGACAGCATCTGTTTGCAACAAAATAAATATTGCTTTGTCACTGGCTTTACAGCTATAGAAGCTACAACCCGTTCGGTTCATCCTCATCATTTTACTGTTCCTACCGAGAAGGGCCAAATTAACTTTACTTCTAGTTGTTTGAAATAAATGTTGGTATTTAAATAGCTTTGTCTACTTTATTCCCTACACTATTTTAAAAGTTAATTCTCTTTCTATCACTTTCAATCTACATTCTTTCGGAGTGCGATTATCATACGCATAGGTACGCGTACGGCTTGGATTTTCCCCAAAAATCAGACTTATTCTGTCTAAAATAATTAATGGTAGCGAAAAGATATGTTCATGAGGAATTTTATCGTGACTTGTCGATAGTAAATCTTTTCTATATAGCAAAACAATAATATTCTGTCACATTTGTGAGGAATTGTGAAGGTCTAGTATTTGAGCGCATTCCTCTCATATTTAGTACAACATTCATGTGAGTGAGCTATTAGTGTTACATGATTAACGTTTCATTGAACACCTGATGTACGAGGGTTTTTGGTGGAAGGAATCCTACAAAGGAAATGAATTACGACACGAAGGCAGGTTCGGATTGAAGTTTCTGACAGTGTTTATAGAACTATAATTTGTATTGTTGTATACCTAGTATAGTTTAAGTACCTGATTCAAGGCGACAAAATCATCCGCAGCGATGACGTCGTCGTGATTCATGTCGAGAACGTGCCTAAAAAAATGGGTCAACTTAACTTTTTGAAAATCAGAGAGGAGCTCTCGAGGAGGTGTTTCTTCCTTGGTGCCAACATCAGCATCGTCATCACAGGAGCCTCTTTGTACATAAGTTGCTACAAAAGAATCAAAACACAATATCATTATCCTGGATATGTTCCTTATTCCGCTTATATACTGGGATTAAGTAGGTGAATACTATTATACGTGTCCATTGTTAACTCCATTTTTGCTAAAGTATTTTTGTGGGTAACTATAATTGATACATTACAATTGGGTCAAAATTTGTCAGACGATGGGTACTACAATAATCATTTTTGCGCTAAAAATGTTCTAGGGACAAGATTGATCTCTTTGTATTTAAGAAAGAAGTTTAGATGCTTTTTCCTGTATATTGTACAAAAATACGACAGTGCTGTTCAATAGCTAGACACAGCAAAGAGGTAAAATGCTGCTTTTAAGATCACTTTCGTAAGCGTGTTTAATACAGAAGTACTCAAGAATGGAAAAGAGTTCGTCCAAAAATATCATGTACTACTTTACGTAAAGACCTTTTAGTTTAGAAAGAATATACATTTCCATAAAGAGATCCCACTTAATGTATCGGGAAATGAAATACTGAAGTATTGTCTAGCGGAGTCAGTCAACTTCCGTTTGCGTACAGCTCGAGAGTTTAATAAAAAGAGAAAGCATATATATGCTATAGTGTGATACAACTGTCACTATATAATATTGATGTTAGGTAACTCCGTAGGAGGGTAGAGTACGTAAAAGGTTTGACAAAGGTTTAATCTTGCAAGTTCATATAGCTCATAACACCCACCTACGACCTACACCACATTATACAGTGGAAAAGGTATGAAATGGTTATTTTGAAGAGTGAGTACGGAAGGACTAACCCCAAACATGAACAGACCATCCAGCAGATTTACTATGTTGGCCGGAAGCCTGTCCACTTCCTGAGCTGCCTAGAGTTGCATCGTCGTGAGATCCATTGACTTTTTCTCTCTCAGCAACGAGGATCTCATTGTCTGAGACTTTCTTTGTCACGATATTTTTGACTTTGGCCGCTGTGTTAGCCATGGACAGAGTGGATGATGATTCTCCATGAGGATGCAGTGCAGCTGCTCCAACTCCACTAATGTTGGTGGTAGACCCGTGAGGAGAATTGGACAGTTGATCAAAATCCGGATGGTTCTCCGGGAGGGTTTTCCACCTTCGTATGAAGTCCTTCGTTTTATCTTTTGTTCGCCCGCAAGCGGAGCGCCAATTATGAAAGATCTTCCTCGTGAGCTTCACAGACTGCGATCTTTCAATATCCGGCCGACTACTGCCTGTTCCTTGGCTGTGGCTGCCACTCGATGAAAGGCCTGCGGCCTTGTCTCCTGTTTTTGATTTGCTTGGCGAAACTGGAAATGGGAAACGTTTTGGACTTCCAGTGGTAGAGCTGCTATTATTGTCGGCTTTCGATTGTGAAGGTGGAGTGGGAGAAGATGATTTGAGAGTAGAATTAATTTGAGATGGCTCAGACCCGAGTTTGCCTTTCGCAGGAGATTTCGGTTGTTTTTTTAACGTGAATTTAGATCCCTCAGAGTTTTTCTTTGGACTTTTCTTGGGACTCTTACTCGGGCTTGAATTTCGACTGGAGCTCGTTGGATTGTCAGACTCTTTTCCAATATTTAACTTCTGACTGAACGTCTTCTCCTGAGACATAACATAAATGCACCGTGCACTATCTTCTCACATCTGTGGATCTACTTATCTACTTTTCTACAGACTAGCACAGACACAGGGAAAACTCTTTTTTACTTTGACATTGCCCTCCTTGTGAGAAGTAATAGGCCTAGTACCTATATAGCTTTAATAGACAAATCATTTGCCCCCGACTGCTTTCTAACTTTTGCACTCCTTTGATGCTTTGATATAACACTTATAACAAGTCACAACTCACTATCTGTAAAACCAGCACGTTGAAAGGTAACAAGATAAAATAGCCCTGCGTTCTGTTAACTGTGGCAATTTGGTCTCACAGTCGGGTATCTTAATATTCCGTCTCTCTCGCTGACCTTACGTGAAATGACTTAAGCAGAAGAAGTCGAACTCGTAAAATCTCTTTTAAAATGAGAATTACAATAAAAACCCTCCACTCAACCAGCCAGTCACCATTACGACCTTGTCATAAAGTCTGCAGTAACTTGTGCATAAATGTTCTGATGAGAGATGTATTATACAATATTATTATATTCTGATGATCCCAATGAATCTGGGTTACTAAAACATATCTACCTAGGTATATCCGTAAGATCTGAGTTCTTCACAACATTCCCTTATTTTCTCCGTTATTTGACTCCACTCTCATTTTCCCACTCCCACAGCTTCTATTACTCGCTTTGGCTTCTGTTTCTTGGCTTCTATCTGCGGTTTCCCCACTACAGAACACACATACATCTCGTTAAGACTTTCACCAGGACTCTAACAAGTATGATCTTTTATTACTTGGTACTTTTCATTCCCTTCCGCTCCCAGTCATCAACTTCTACAATAAAAGAGTCTCATTAGTCTTTTATAGTCAAATAAAATTGCACCAAAATATTTTTTCAGACTTACCTTACCAGTTATGAGTGCTTATCTTCTAGTCAGATCTAGTCAACTTCCCTTCTAATTCCGAAGCTCTATCTGAGCAATGAAAATCCTCTTCTTCCCAACTTATTTCCTCTTGATAAAGATGTTTCAGGAATTCTTCGGCCTAAGACACCTCGGCACTCCTCTGAGAATAACCTGGAAGAAACAAAGTTATTTTCGACATCAGTACAACAGACACTTTATTAAATATTCAAAGTTTATTAAGCACTACTTTTACAACTTTGCCCTATACAAAATATAAATACACTTTGTTCATGATATCTACAAAGTTGACAATATCCTTAAATGTGTCTCATTGATTGAAGAAATACTAATGACTCTTTCTGATTTTCAGAGACAAAGAAACTTTCTCTCCGATCGAACCAAGGTTCAGTAAGTGCTAACTTATTCAAGACCATCCTGTTGTAACAACTTCTAGTAGTAGCTACTGCTTTCTTCTTACTCATCTGCTATTAATTGGAATTGTTACTCAAGATTGTTACCCATTCCTTTGTGAAGTTTGCTAGTTATTTTCTTTTCAAACTATCCACCTAAATTTATACACTTTTCCCAATGTACCGAAAGCAATATGTATCACTAAATAATGATGAGCAGTACTGTAATAATGTACAAGAAAGTAATGATCCTCCAAGCTTAATTTAAACTTGATTAACGGAGTGAAAAACTACACAATATAATAATGTTAATTTCGAACCTAAGTACATGACAAAAATTTACTGCGTAATACGATTACCAATACTGTGAAGAGAAATGTGTGAATTCAAAGTGCCTGGACTTAAATAGCCTTCACTTAACTAAAACATATCAACGAGCGTGCATCTCGAGGATTGTGACACTGCAATTACTATATTTAGAGTTGGTGTAAGTATTGAGTAAATCCTACAAGAATAGTAAATAGGATACCCATTGTGAACAACGTAATCCATTGATCACGGCTGAAAAGGCTTTTACAGTGTACATTGGAATTTGAAAAAGCGTTTGCTTTGTAGTGACGCTCTCAAAACAAAATAGCGGTTTGCTTATTGATAGTTCGGTGGACAAGAAGGAGTTAGATAGAGAGTTTACTACTAGTCTGTGAATTGCGTGTGAAGGAAGTAGGTATATGCATATGACGTGGAATCCTATAAGATTTTCAGACATCCGACGAATTTAAGACACTTTGTATGCCAAAAACACACCAGAAAGAACAATAGAACAAAACAAGATCCTTGTTGAAATTCAATAGAATGGAAGAGAGGACAATAAAGAAAGCCTCTAGAACAATAATTGTCGGACGAAAGCTTCCGTGCTAACTACAGGGAAATAGCGCATTACATGGCAATGCAGTGAATTTCGACGAGTTTGTTGTTGTTGCACTATTAAGTAAAGGTTTGTGGAGTAAGTCGGGACGCACTATCAACAACCTACCTCTGCTTATAGGATTGAGAGCTCTGTTAAAAATTACCAGCATTTGTTCGGAATAGAAATGCTCAACTGAGCATCTTTGAGAAGGGACGACCATACCTACTTCACGAAACTCATTTTCATTTATTCTGTCTGCAAAGAACGAAACACTCATTTCTAATGCTTTCTCTGCTTCCGATAAGTCGCTCGAGTTCTTTCTCTGACTCCCTGATCGTAACCTTTTCCTCAAGAAGAGCTTGTACAATGAGTGGGATGGCTATTATCCCAGCATTGTACTAGTGTGTACTAGTCTGTAGTGTGGAGCACTGATCCTGGAAGTATCTACCTTCTTTACTAACTAACTAAGCTCATTAAAGTTTCACCGACTACTCTGCAATGCCACAAAATGCCATTTTTAAACTTTCACATACAAAAATAAGTAGCAAACTGAATTGCTATTCATTCCTCCTGTCCAAGTCAACAGAATGAACTGTCTTTAGGCACTGCACAGCGACTTCTTTTTATTATGTAAGTAAATAGTGAATAATGAATAGAAGTCTTTCTCTTCTTTTATGTCTCTCGCTACTTATCTCCTTCCTCTCCTTTGTATTCCTATAGCTTCTTTCATTGTTCTTTTGTTTCTTTAAACTACCATCCACTGCTCCCCAGTCGACAGCAGTTTAACGTCCATGCAAAGGAAATGCATTAAATACGAGCTATAGCTCAAAGATCTATCCATATACCACTTTCAAATACTAGCGATACCAGCAAGGTTCGCATTCACAAGTTGAAATAAGCCGAATAGCAATTTGACTATCTTTCTGCTCTAATACTTTCCAACCATTGACTTCACTTCAATCTTCCTATTGTTATAATTGCATCAAAACTGGACCTATAAAATCTTTCTGTCGCATACTACGAACAAAAATTAAATATCCCATTGTGTATCTCTACTCTTTCTTGTTAACATAATCGATGAAAAATATTATAGGTAAACTCAATATTATAGGTATCAGTTCATGGAGTTTCGTGTTATATACTTAGGTATTCAATTTCATTATTGCGCATTGTAGTAATGTAGGACATTATTACACTCTTAATGTTCGGAGATGTAGGAGCGACATGCAGTATGTTTGGATTGAAATTACTTTGGATGGAAGCTTGTGTTAGACTTGCAGATTAATTTTGTGAAGGAAGAACTATTTAAAATGTTTATGCGCAGGAAACCACCAGGGACACCCGAGTTAACTAGGTAGCACCTAATACCAGCACAGGCAACATTATGCCTACAATGATACTTCCACATGCAAGCGTAAATTCATGACACGACATGTGCCTTCTAATATAAAGTTGAACATGTAATTTTTCGTGATGGATATGCATGATTAAGCTCCGAAGCGTAGTAGTCATCTACTATGTATTTATTTAGTTGTATAAGCAATATGCACACAAATACCGTAGTCTATATCATTACATACTTACAGGTACTTTCTTCCTGTGTCCCTAATGACACTTTTTATACAAAAGTAGTACAGTTAGCAGTTACTAGGTGAAACGAGTCACAGGGTAACATTAGAAAAGACAATGGCAAAGCCAGAGCTATAATATATCATTCTAATTACAATTTACGGCTGTGTGTGTATATTATGTAGTAGCGATAAGCATTCGTTCAATCGGCCACATTTACCAAAAGGACATTTTGAATTTCTATTAATACTCGAACATACTATACATGCACTAATGAGTATAATGGTATTCAGTGCACATTCGTGGGCAGTTCCTCTAGATTTATGCACACGTTTTGTCGTTTTGAATATATTTCCTACACTCATAAGTACAAAAGTTATACTTTGGCTGAAGTTATATTTTATTTGTAGACCTCAGCTTGTTGCGATGCATCAAACCTACACAATAGCAACACGGGCTTATGGAATGATGGATCAAAATGGTTACACCCACTAAATAACAGAAAACACGCCATCATTACAATTTCATTTCACATTAGGCATTACGTTTATAACTGTCACATATATCTTGGCGGCTTATCTCCCAGACCTCTTGCCCCTCTGTGCTCTTTCATCCTATTGAAAAATTGGCTGGTTTCGTCTTGACCTATCTACTTGTCGTCTACAAATTGCTAAGAATGTTTTTCCACGGAGTGTGGGCAGACAACTTCGTGCCCTGCTTTCCTATCATGAACGTTTTATTCCTCTATATCTGACTAAGGTTAAACTCATATTTCGTCCATAATGTTACCATGCTTCATTATCCTACCTAAAAGTAAAGTGGATACCACTTTGCAAAAAAGACTATTCCAAAGAATTGGGCATTACACTTTTATGGATACTATGTACTTATTAAGCGTTAAATGTGCATGGAAGTAGATGTAGACTAGCATATTGCAAGTATCCCACCGGTTTGGCTATGGTATGATCATGATATATAAGTACTTTCAAATCTATCGTATCTAAATCGACGTTCACCGGAAAATGACATCTTGGTAGGTATTAAAGAAGTTGTTAAACTACCCAGGAGATGCAGGGCGTTATCTGTACTGAATCTTAGGCTATTTTTATCCAAATACTAGCAATTTCTATTATACTATGAATAAATTTGCATCTATCAGCTGTCTAAATGTAAAACTGAGAACGAGGCTTCGTTGATAAGCCCTACAAACCACAATCAGTTTACCTTTGACGAGTAACATTTAATATTTGCATTTGAGGATTTTTTGCAAATTAGGTCTGAAAATAGAGTACATAATATCCGGCGTATGTACCTAATACATTAGATACACAAATTGACAACTTACTTTTTCATGAGAGCGGATTATAAAATCAGGACTCATCTCATCTCTCTCATCCATGAATGTGTAAGTGGAGCATGAATTAAATGAACGTTTACAAAGAGCTTAGCAAAAATTACTTATAAAACATCTTACAAAGTTGCAAAGCAATATAATCTGATTATTAAAGCTTCAGAAATTGCAATTTGTAGCGATAATCGTCCGAAATTTATTGTACTTCAAGTTGTCGGGAAAAGTAATGAAAATATTACTACAAACAAAATATGCCTGCATTTGTAGTACTTATAAATATAACATGAATTGAGTTTCTTAAAGAGGGCCAAGTAGCAGAAAATGGCCCATGTAGGCCCAGAATACTGAGTGGAAAGCAAAGTTAATTAAGCGATAGATAATTATTGCTTTGCGGTAAGGAGTATTGCGAATGTAATTTACTATGTGAGGTTAAAGGCAACTGCAGAGTACATTTAGAGTTGTAGAGTTGCTGCTATCTGTAAGTGTAATAGAATAGAAGTGAGATATTTTCTTTTGTTCTTTTGGCAATTCCACTAAGCAAATATAATAAAAGTTAGATCAGGGAGCTGTGAGTACTATTAGAAAGTAGTTTATCGAGTATCTGGAAAGACTTTAAGGACTAAAGTTGAATTGAATACACACGAAAGGCTACAAAGTCGACGAAGAACTGTGAACTTCTCCTGGCCCCTGATTTAATCTGGAAACGTCTTCTTTTTCTTCCTGTTTCCCTGGAAGGCAGAAAGTCAAGAATACTAATCATGAACTTGCGGTAGGATTAGTATTTGTTCAAGCTATCCTCTGAATTTGATGACTGAATAAGTGAGGTACGTAATGCAGCTATTTACGATCCATTTATATACTGTACAATATTTGAGGAAGATAGAGGAAGGAAATGCTGGTAGACATCTACGGAGTACAACATCCAGTCTAATTTTCAGACAAGATTGTTTTCAAGCAGAGGATGGGGAGCAGGGAACAAAAAGTTCTCAAAGAGAAAGTCCCTCCACTATAGAGCCAAGTGTTGAAGCCAAATACTTTCTCTCCCTTAGCACTTTTTCGTGGGATTTTTTCTCCGAGAGAAATGGAGGTTAGCTGACTAAAGATTTTCAGCACTTTGGTTTTACTGTGTTCAGCTGTAGCCCAGTCTATATCCCTAATAGTGGTTATGTACACATAGTAGTTCATAATATCCCTTTACTTAACTGCATCCTAGTAGAGAGAAGCTGCCCAAAGATCCCGTCTGGCTTACTTAGAAGTAATACAGTTTACCTCACTTCAAAGAGACTCCTCGTCATCTCTCAAAAAATGGATGATGTGTGTTGAAAAGATATCTATAATGCTTGGCCGGTTCTACATTAGATAGATAGATGCCCAGAGATTACATTTCTTAGCAAAAATAACACAGAGAGCTAGGAAAGTGGTTTGAATGTAGAAAAGTTAGTAGAAACCAGCCAGCCGAGTGAGTCTTCCTTTTGATGGGAACTTTTTTTCTTGTGTCCTTTATCCTATTCGCCGTTTTTACCCGACCAAGTTTAGACATCCCCGTATAAAAATGATATATAATACATTGTGTCGCAATCATTTTCTATCCCTGACTTTTTTCACAAAAAATTTGCCTGTAAATGCTTCCTACCTCCTGACAGACAATGCATTTGTGAAAATGTGGTTTCGTTTGTGGTCTACTGGCATTAGGACTCTCGCTAGGCTCCGGCACATTGTGTTACAGTTTATTACACCACATCACACGGGAGACAAAAGAGTGGAGGGTACTACATCGGGCATTAGTGAAATGGTGAATGGATGCTTTCTATGCCGCAGGTAAACCGTAGCCATAACTATGTAACTTCATTATGAACACTACTCTAACCCATTCGGAAGTTGGATCTAAATGTCCTATGTGAGTGCTAACTTTAGTCAGCAAGAGTGCCAAGTTAAGACTTTCTTGTGCGGAAAGATACATTAACGACAAACAACAAAGGAGATGACTGCACACTGCATCACATCAAACCTACCTTGACTCTCGTTTTTTTCACTTAATAATACAACAAATTGTGACCTAGATTTTTATTCCCTCCAATACGAAAGTTTGAATCTAGGGCTATAAGGCATAGGCCGAGTTGTAAAAAATGTTTTAAACATTTCGCTTAAAATTGCATGCATACATAAATAGTAGAGTAGATAGTCTACTTATCTGTACGAATGAAATGAGGAAAGTAGAGTGGAATAATGGAAAATATAAAAAGGTGAATGAAGAAACTGAGAGAGATGAGATCATCCTAGTTACAGACACTCGGCTAAGGAAACCTCCAGTCGGAGGAGCTTTAGTCCCCGATTGTCTAGTGTGTAGCATCTAGTTAGTTCCTAGTAAAAAAGTGAGAACTACGGAGGAAATAAAAGCAGCAAAAACTTATCCACATTCCATTCTTTTCAATTTCGTCCTAAACTTGTAATATGCATATTGGATTTCCGTCCTTCCGGTACTTTCTATACATCCACAAAATAACTCGTTCAGCTGTAATAAATGAACTCAGACAGAGACCTATCGCCTGGCAGCTGGAAAATGACTTTTAAAATCGAAATTGAGAAATTGTTTCTATCATTACCAATTTTCATTCAAGTTACACCATTTATTATGTCATTTAACCTTGCAATTCAATTCTATAGCCTCTTTTTATTTTGTATCGGAACAGAATCAGATAATGTAGATTGAAATCTCTACGGAAATTAAATCGTTAAGTGCAGAACATAATTGACTAAGCAGAAAGTGTGTCAAATACTGTGCAAAAAACACTATTAAAGCCAGTTTTATCAGTGTAAGTTTATTTATGTATCATCAACCAATTTTGGCGATAAGAAAATTATTCCGGGAGTCAAGTAAGTAGGTATCTGTTTTCTGTGGGTATGTACAGATATAAAATATTTTGAAAGACATAAGAAAGTAGTTTCCTTAAGTAGCACTTTATGTACATAATAGACGTGTGGAAAGTGTAAGTTTGAGAGAGGGGCCAAAAAAGAATCCATATTTTATGAAAAGAGTTGGGTCTCGCAATATGTGAAAGCGAAATATAATATATTGGAAGTGGAGAAAACGGGAGCTGGATTTGTTGGAGAGAGAAAGCCACGAAAACGATTATATTGCAATGTACTAGCAGCTATGTGTCGGTGGTGAAGGTAAAGAAGGTTTAAAATAATATATGAAAGTGTCTGTAAGTAGTCCATGACAGGTCAGACGGGCAGGCCAGAAGGCAGAAGAAGCACAACAGAATCACATAACGTAGGATAGTATGAAACTTACCTTTGTTCCCTTTATTGAAGAGTTGAGAAAACAAAGAGAGTGTGTAATGTATGTAGGTAGGGCGGCAGAGCGTAGTGTAAAGAGAATTGTCTGTAAGTAATAATATAGAGTTGTCTAAGCCAAGTTAGCCGAGTCAACAAAGTTGGAAGAAGTAGGGGCAAGGAAAGTCGGAGGTAACTTTTCTCTGTTTTTCTATTGTGGTATGTATCATTTCTCGTCTGTTGCTTCTGTTTGAGAGTCCGGTGTTTCCTCCGTAGTACAAGACAAAGGCAGACTGGTTAAACCCTACACCACTCCACGTGTAACCATTACGCACAAAATATTCATAGGGCAAACCGAATGAAATATGTGTTTTCACTATGTATATAGGTGGACAGGAGGGATTGCATGCGATATGAAATAAATAGGAATGGGTGAGAGAGAGAGGGCCAAAGGGCAGACCAAATGAGCCGAGACCACAGCACAGTCCGGAGAAAACACTTCAAAGAGTGACTGACTTGGATAAAAGTAGGATGGCTTGGACTAAGCTTCAAAGATAGCGAGTTGCTTTGGCTCACAAGTGAAGCGGGTGAAATCTGACCCAGTACTGAGCTGTGAAGTGAGGAACTTTCCATATATATCTCTCGGGCTGAGAAAGGGACAAACAGGACAGAAAAGCCCGCTCAGAAAGTACGACTCAGTCCCTTCCACCTCCAAACTCAGACTGTGCATGTGTGTATTATTATTGGGAAGGCAATACGCATAGAGCTACTGAATACCCGAATGCTTAGGGAGAGACAGAAATACTTTCACCGGGCATTTCTTCTTGTCTACTCGCTCTGTCTTAACTCAAATGCTATATCTGAGTAATGTTTGTATTATTATACTCCAAACTTGGAATTTGACACAGAGTGACTTATCCGGGTCCGCCGTCCTTCTTTTGGTCCAAAGTGGCTTGCTGGGCTTTAACTTTAGCTCTTTCTATCCAGGAGTTTGCACAGTTATAGTCGAGCACTGTGGCTTAGCTCTCTGACTCCTGCCTATCTCATCCCACTCACTCACATTCACTTCGCATCACTACAAATTCACTACTTTCTCACGTCTCCCCCACCGCCCGCATTTCTGGAATAGCTGATACCGGAGAGGAAAAATACCTCCAAGACGCAACTACTCCAGATACATTCCTAATACTTGTATCTTCTATTTCCTACTATTTATGTGAATCTCGACTTAACTAACCTATGTACATGTGTCTACTTTTTAGACGAGTGTGTACTTTTATATAAATGCTCCTGCTTACTTCCATTACACGCCAAGTTAGTGAACAGAGTATGTAAGGTGCAGCTTAACGCGGACTTAACGTGGATTTCCTTTGCTTACACTTAATGCATCTTTACATGGCCCATGCGCTCCAAACTGCTTTAACGGATTTTAGCAAACAGGCATTTCAAGATTTATTACCGTTAGCTACTACCGTGGGGAAGTAGTACAGCTCTAATAATAATCTTTGATTGTCAGTCCAAGAAAAACGATTAGCCACTTTCTCCCAGAAAGCCAGGGCGAGATGTCGCATCGTTGTCACACACCAGATACCTTGTTACACACTCGCCTTTTGGTTACCCTCCACTTGCTAATCGAAAGAGAACTATAATGGGATAAAATGAAAAAGACAAATGTACCACTCATTAGAAAGATGACTCAGCGAGATGATATTGGACATCTCCATTATGTTCACTTCAACTTTCTCTATTTATTACAATTGGGCACTTATCCCATGGATAAGAAACACTCAAACCATTTATCTAGTGGAGCTAGGGAATGGAAACGCATATATTATAGCACCACAGATAAATACACGGATAAACAGTGACATTTAATTTTAACTTTTGCTAAACTCTGTTTTAAGATCATTCTATGTAAAACGAATGGATTTATGCAGATCTGAACACAAATGATTATTTAGGCTCTCGATGTTAATATTTAGAGATGGATGATACAGACTGATTCATGGACAAACCTTCGGGAGTACTTTCCGAACTATATTTATGAAGTAGGCCTGATTTGCTTTAGTGATGCAAGATAAAGTTGAATTGTCTACGGAAGGGCAGAGTCGGCATCAACTCAAATTTATTAATCATGTTAGAAAGGGAAAGCAAGATTGATGATAGCCCGTCAATTTCAGCCACTACTATGCGTGTACATGCAGATGACACAGGTTAAAGCTAACCAGAGCAGCCATGAAATGTCAAACTCTAGTCGGATTTAATAGAGATACACAATACACTATCGATTATCTTAGCTCCGTTCCCTCGGATGTCACCATTTCTAAATTCTTCTGATAAAGTTGAAACTGCCCTGGAGCACCAAATAAATCTGCTTTCTCCAACAATTGATTTTCAGCCATTTTCATGATTATTACCGACTTATACAACATAGCTGCTGATTTTGTCTGAAACGAAGGATTAATATATAGTCGCTACTAAAGGAAACTCCGTTGCAACCGAAAAGTTTTATGTGCGTGGTTACGAATGATTGAAATGTAATTTCCCGTTTCAAATCTGATTGTAAAATATACCTTTCAAGTTCATGTATCAAAAAAGTTTCACCGATTTCTCACATTGATCGTAGGTATATTACATATAGTTGACCTATTTTATGAAATACCTATGTAGAATCGGTGTCACGGATTCTTCTGCATTTACATTCGGATTTTTTGTAATAACTCAAGAAATTGTCCATATGGAGAAAGTTTATTGAAACTTCTCAGTCCAAGATTTCATTTTTCAGACAGAGTAGCTGCAAATGTCTACATAGTTTCCTTCCACTTCTTATCAGCAGTGTGCTGAGTGTAAAATGTTTGAACACAAATATTATTGTGTACATGTCAAGCACGAAGTACTAACAATACGTACCTATAAAACATGTTGCATCGACATTTACAGAAATGTCTAGTTTGAAAAAATCAATTATCCGATCAACAAGAAGAAATTAAATATTTGCAGATGGCCATGTACAAAAGTGATGATCCTAATCTACAGGGGAAGGGGCTGATGATGATATCATAGTAATATCATGGTAGGTAGAAATACGAGCCCAGGTGCTGTAGGGATTCACGTACATTAATATCTACTTGCTCTGTCTACTTGTCGTACGTGCGCCCAATAAAATATGTATAACGCAATGAACTATTCCCGACATACATAGTTTATGTCTAGTTTATATAGTTTGCCTGGTGCAGGTGGTGGGCCCGTGGATGCAACGTAATGTACTGTAATGTAAAATTTGAATTTTCTAGAAAGCACTCATCGATAAATGCATGTTAGTTGGAAGTGTATCTCCTAAGCGTTTTGGCAACATACGATGTGCGTGTATAAGGTGATATAGCAGCAGAGTGTCTAAGTATCAGGGTGTGAACTGTGAACCCTTGTAAAACGAGCAAGTCAATTGAATTGAAAGTTGGAAAAGTGCGACTCTCGTCTTGTCCTGCTGAAAGGAAAGCGAAATCCTTTTTTATGCATGCATGAATTTTACATACTTCCCTCTACACTACTTTCCTTTTACGTTTACATTTACAATCTTTTACTTAGCTTTACTTTTGATTCGATTCCTATTCAGCAATATTTAACTATAGTGTCTTTGCATTACAATAATATGTTCGATTTTATTGGGCTGTAACTACCTCGTTTCTCCAACTCTGGGCCACTATCTCTAATTTTCTTATTTTCCTAAATTTCCTTTCGTCTCCCATAAATATAATAGTTAAACTAAAGGAGGAACGAAAAGAAAGCTATTGACCGACGATAGTTGCGCAAGTACCTTACTGCTCCTTCTATCAGTATTAATATCTACATATCGACCAATACACATTTCAGACAGTATCTTCATCATTTTTTAAACATATCATTCTCTTTTGCAGAACACGCCAAAGTTTTTATGATATTTCCGTGTGCACAACTTTCCATAAGCAGTAGCATTGTAATATCCTAATAACTTATCGTTAGCTTTTAGTAGATATTTTGATTTTTTGCTATGCTTGAACTTTCATAGTAAGAAATGTCCACTTTAAGCCCAGGGAAGGAAATAGAACCGGAGCCCAGTATCGGCGGGGTGTATTTATGAGCTATAAATGTTTAATACACCATTGTTACAAGACTTATAAGTAAAAGGCTAAAGTTTTACTTGACGGGAATTCCCGGTGCGCTGCGAATTCACAAACTTGTTGAAGTTGACTCACGGCCACTAGGGAGGTATCGTAATTGTGGTTTACTTTAGTAACGCTTTCCCAATGCAAACCCATCAAATGGCAGATAGTAAACAAAACCTTAAACATTTCGATTTCAATGAATACTAAAATAACCCATGTCCAAAAGAAACGTTATGATACCCGTTTAATATGCTGCCAATTCCGGCTCCTACATAAACGGAATGCTATATAAAATCCGAAACTTTACTTGTTGGAGCTGCGGTTTAGTATAGTTATGGTCAATATTATTCCCCATAAGATTCCTCACTGTCATATACTATTAGAGCATAACCGATTTTCGGTTCTTATATCGTAACTAACCAAACATTCAAAACTCTCTCTACTCTCTCTCGGCCCATAAATAATAATATTTCTCCCAGCAATTGCAAATTGCTGTAAACCTCTATTGAGCATCATTACTTTATCTATGCCACCTACACAATTCTAAATTGCACTATAAACAGTTTCAGATTTAAATGCAAACAAATATAATTTAGACCCAGACCTATTCCAGAATGATCTTTCCAAGGTGTGTGAAATTGTAGAACGAGCTAACAATGGTTGGAGGTGTCAATTAAATCGCCGCAGTTAGTTGAATGTGCAGCTATCTGAGTAATTGGTTGCAAAAAATTCCTACTGTCAGTTCAGTGAATCGGTAGTTACCTAGCGCATATTTCTGCGGATAGAATTAGACGGTCTGCCTAGTATTTGGGGCATCAGCGCCTCAAGAGTTCTCATTAGAAGTAATTCCTTTGTGGAGTGATGGAATTCTCATAGCAGAGAACTCACGCATGATACATCCAACTAATGGGCTAAGTTGGACTGGTTGGGTCAGATTCTTGCATGTCTACAACGATCTCCTCATGACAAATTATATTGCCAAAGTTTCTCGTGCGAACAGAAGAGGAGATCTCTGCAAGAGACTTTGACTTGCTTAGCTCAAAGTATGTAAAGTAGAGTCAAGTGAAGAGTAGTGGATCTGCTTCCAGTTCAAACTTGAAATTGTCTCACTTTACTCCACTTTCCTATTTCTGGCCAAGGAGATATCCGATATACAAAAGAAGGTCCTCATAAAGCTTTTGTGCTTATAGACCTGCTATTATATGCCTCCGAATTTTAAGTAGTCGACTCCACTCCAGTGGATTAGTAAGTAATTGGGTCCTTTGCATATATCTGTGCTCCGACAATTCGACATGCAAATGTGGGTCTTCACTCGACACTCCAGGCCGCACAAGACACACCTTATTTTGTTGTCTCTGCGCTTGACTTATTAGTTCTGAAACTTATTCTCAAAGAGATCTGCATAATAAGTACATTTCTTGCCTACCTCTGTGCTTGCAATTCGACTAGAGATAACAAATTGACGTGGGTCGCCTCAGGTAGTGCCAAAGCATCTCTATGCATTCACATGTCCTTGCACAGGCATCCAAGGCAAGGAGATTATTATGTCCTTCGTTTCTCACTCTGTGCTCCGGGAGGAGGTGACTGGAAAATTAATGTTTACCCACATTTCAAGATCTAAAGTTTAGCATTCCCTTGAGAAAATTGTATTACACAATTAAACGCATGTTATTACCTCTGCTTTACATCCTCGCGTACTTGTTACTCTTCTCTAATTAATTACTCACATTTCACTTTTCTGCTTTGAACTTAATATCACAAGAAAGGACTTCTCTATATTTACTCATTTAGCAGTACCTATATGTAAACCTAAGCTCTTTATCTACCCTACCAACCTCAGCAAGATGAAACAACCAATTTGACGTCAGACTCTGTTTACGTTCCATTTTCATACCACTCACCACCCACCTACCCACATATATTTAGACAGTAGGCATTAGTTTCCTAACGTCATTACCGAATACTCGTTACCGGTCGTGGCAATGAAATGAGCAAGGAAAATACTTAGAAGTGCTTAGATAGTGCATTAATTTTTTATCAAAAAACATTTCATACTTTGCGTGTTTAAAACTTGGTTTTGGCTAACATTGCAGAGTTCACGCTATTCGTACGCTTGGCAGGCAAAGTTGCAAATTTTGAGTTGTAATTCGAACTGTACTCAACTCTGTAGTACAAACAGATTAGAAATATTTATTTTTCCATTTGCGTTTGAATTCCCATAGCTTAGCTTGGACTGAGGGAATATTTTCAACTCAGAGCATGATACTATAGTTGATGAGTCGATGGCTCAAGGCTAGTTTTGAAACTGTAACATTATTGGTGGGTAAACAATATCAGAAATTCCTTGTATTATTGAAGGACAGTCAAATCATATTCTATATTCTCTAACTATATCCATATATTTGAATTACATATAGATCAATATGAGATTTGTTGTTCTTTGTTGTAAGTTCACCCTGATATGTCTGCAATATATTTTGCATCATTATAGTAAACAATGCAAAATCGTATCTGAAAGTAATAATATTTATCAGTCATGCACTTTCATTTGTCCGGGTAAAAACTATTTCCAGTATGAGGTAAATTCTTCGGCATGATTTCTATTTTTACAACTACTACTTCCAGAGGCTGTTACAGATTTTCTCTCAAGCACATCTGGTTATAAAGGACCGAATTTCCATATTATGCCCTTGTCCACAACAATGATGTATCTTGTAAGTTCTATTTCATATTTGAATAGTATAAAATGAAATGATTTATAATCATAAATGGAATAGATTATGTGTTTTCAATAACACCTAGACTTGTTGCCAAATGGAATAAGATATCCTAGGTCTGGATGTACGCGACTGCTGTGACTGTAGCCACAAATGTTTAATATTTGAGTATGTTAGCTCATAAGATTTCATGTGCATGCTACAGAATATGACAGAGATTACTAAGGCTCTACATGGCTTAATCGAAATTAGGCCAATAAAAGAGGACATATTACTGTTGTTTACAAAAATACATAATGGATATTCCGTAAAGGAGAAAATGATGCCTGTAGCTGTAGATTAAATCAAAAGGAGATTATCGAACCAGATGGATACCTATTACTAGTAACTACTCTGTATAGGAAACTGAAACTTGCAAAAAATAGTTTTCTTGTTGGTTTGCAGTTTGGTGGATGAATTTGGGAATGATTTGAATAGGTAGATGACGGAATGTTCGTAAATATTCATTGGGAGTGCCTGCGGATGAAAACACTGTATTCATGGAGTGCAGTGGCAGAAAGTATCTGTATTTGCTTATTTTTCTGCAAAGCTACTTTTAGCGGAAGGAGAAATGATTTTGTCAAAAATTCCTCGGGTAGACAACTGCTCGAGTTGAGAGACAGAAACTTTACAAGTTAAAATATTCGGATCGATGTGTGCCCGCCTTTCAGGAACTGGAGATGTTATTAAAGTAGAGAGCAAACATAAGCTGAATGCATAAATAAAAGGAAAGCTATAAAATGAAAAATGAGAAACCACAGAACAGGGTGGAATAGATAAATGCTCTCTGAGATACTTGCAATTTTGCATGAAATCAGTCTATTTTCCGCACCATAAGCTTCAACATTACTTCTATACTTAGGCATCCGTTTTCCGTCACGAAATAGTCCTCCTGACTTCTTTACCTTTTCCCTATCATTGGAATAATCTTCAGGCTTCGTCTTCCTCAGATCACTCACTGGACTATCCAAACCAAACTCATTCCTACAAGGAATTGCCTTCGTTTCAGCTTCACTCTAACATTTTATTCCTCCTGATCTTTCCAAAGGTTCTGTGCCAATTCTATGGGTTCTCACTATCTCCCTCCCTATACTTATATGCATCATATATGCTACATATATTGTGTATATGTATCTTCGTGAATATCATACAAAACTATGGGGGTCTGTGTATTTAGGTATTTGCAAAATGTGATGTAGGTAAAATTCGATTTCCAGCCTCAATTTCTCTCCGCAGATCCTTACTGCACTAGAAATGCCAAAATACCAATACACTGCTCTACATAACATCTTCAGTAACAGTTATTCAATATAAAATCTGCCGACTTCCACAGATTTTAAAACTTTATGCCTACAAAGTGCAAATTATCAATGTAATAAAAACGACGAAAATAGCAAAGAAGCAACTCTGCAACACAGAATGTCTTTTATGCCTGTATTCAATGCACTAAAAACAGGTAATAGAAATTGGTCTAAAAGTACCGTCGTGAACTAAGATGTCTAAAAAGACAGACATTGATGAAGGTAAATAAAGTAATTTATATCAGAATGCACAGCATTGTAGTGTACGTGAATACATTAAGCTTAGAGCCAACTCTGCAAGTCAACAGTCAAGCCGCAAAAGCATTCCTATATTTGTATTTCCATTCTATCCCTCAAATAAATCAAATCTAGAAATCAAGGGCTGCGTTTGAGAATACGTTATGAAAAAGCATTCTTCAACATGAATTGATATAAGACATTGTGTGTTCAATATCTACTATATATGTGGTATAACAATGATTAGATAGTTGCAGAATAGTAAACTCAATAGTATTTATGATTCCAACAGCCCATCGAAATTACAAGTTACAAAATATCCTGCAAGGCTTTCCGAAAATGTAGATGTACATAAAGGAGATGTGAACAGAATAACTTAAATTCAGGTTCCTTCTTTATCATTACATTACTATATTGACCTAAGTATTTGCTCCAGATATAGCCCAACCATCTCTGGGGGAGTGGAATGTAGACTGACTTTTACAAATGAAAGCTGCTTTCTGTCATTGTAGCGTATTACTTTAGACTTTCTCTGGCTTACTTTATACTAGTGGCTTCTTAAGTGAAGTAAGCACCTAAATTATTTCTGCATGCTGCTCCACAGTTGTTTGATTGAGATAATGTTGCATTTCACTATTACAGCTTCAAGCCATATTATTTGTGTAGTCTAAGTTTACAGTGCGTAGTCTAAGTATATATCATACCATCTATGTTATTAATGCCAAATAAACTATTATTGTGGTTACATAGTACCTACACTGTACCTATAGTGCGTTAATACATTGCATTTTTGTATTCATGACCTGGTTTCCTATAACTCTGGATTTTATTACGTGTGCAGACACAAGTATGGTGTAACTGGTACAATATTGCCTTTATTCTTTCCAAATATTAAATCTGTAAACTCTACTTACACAGAAGAGACAGATGATATAAGTCATCGAGTATATGAATTGTTAGTTGTTATTTAATGATCTGTCAAAGAGTCGCGTGTTTAGTGTTACCATCTTTTCATTAGAGTCAACATTCCGAAGGCTTAGTGAAAGCGATGCATTGGAATGCACAAACACAGAAACATTTGTGGGAAAGCCTTACATAACTGCATTCTCCCACTACGTGTACGTGGGTGATGGGAAATTCAGGATCGGCTTTTGAAATTGTAAATAGCTATTGTCGTGGCTGGAAGAAACTCCCCAGTCTGGTTGCTAACCATGTGGTTTTCTCTGGTTTAGCCAGTTCTGGGGGCGCGCGGTGAAAACTGTAATAGTTAGCGAGTTACACTTTCCACTGTCAACTCTACATGTGGATTAATAAATAACGCAGAGCTTTCTCCAAGGATTTATGACTTTCAGTTAGACTTTCCTCGTCAAATTGCAATATAGAGATAGTGGAGTGGGCTCTCGCCACCGCAATTGGTTATGCATAGACTTGGACTCTATAGTGGATTTGAGAGTTAGGCGAACTCTTTTAGCACTAAGTCCAGGCAAAGTCATAATCACCACAGGGACAACCAGTCCTTTCCACTCCGAACCCACGGCTTTGACATGATAATGCTGAGTTTCCCAAGTAAGTTATAATTTATTACTTTGCCAATCAGTCCACGTTGTTTAAGCTCTAGTTTATCTCAAATAATGAGAAGATATTGCTGGGGAATACAAACAGTCGAGGCAACGAAAATAATTCTAACTTCCACTTCCTCACACCTTATCACCCAACCGCGAAATGGAAACTAAATCCTCTGTGTACAGCTACTCAGCACGAAATATCTAGTTATAGATACTCTTTCTCAATGACATGTGGAGCATGGACATTTATTTCCAAATGGAAATACCTAACACGGAAATTCCAACAACAACCCACTTGCGTTTCGTCTAGTGCCTATGTTCAGAAAATATACTCGTTTTTACTTATCTACACTCTATTACCGTCTTTCAGAATTCATTCCTTCAATAATCGCCGTAATGGTCGGTTCCAAGGAAAGATATTGTCTCTAAACATGGTTTTCCTTTTTATTCTTCTACAAACTACAAGAAAGGACAGCTATCGTGGGAGAAATTACTAATAAAATGACGAGGCTCTGTTTAGACCCACCAAAATTCTAGTAGGTACTATAATGACGTACATTTACATAAATACCTTCCAAACAGTCCCATTTTGTTTTATGTATGGTTATGGCAGCATCATCAGATTTTACTCTTTACGGTCTTTACTCCATATTATGATTTACCACAGATGCTTAACTTTCAAAGATATTTCAGCATACACATTGTGACTGCGTTATCTGCAGTAATGGTGATTTATTCTCAACAGTCAAAGCAAATTTGATGTTTACTATACACAGTGTATTACAGATATCAACAATATCTTTGATATTCTCGCAATTTGCAATCGTTTTTAGTAACGCTATTATTAGACCTTCTGAAGTATGTAATTTTTGGTCTTCCACATATATCGGTATAGTATTTCATCAATGGGGAAAGAAAATGATAACGTTATTGTACGACTTATGTTTATAGTTTCAAGTGTATAAGACATCGAGCGTTACAATAATAATTATAGCGTTGGGTTTATGTACTTCTACTGGAATTGTCTCAGAGTGCACGTTGCTTATCAGTGTTTCTATACTGGACAGTGTTTAACCTATAAGTGGTAGCAGAAGTTTGGATTTAATAGTAACTTAATTTCAGGAGACGAAGCATAAGAAACAGGGAGGTAGTGCTTGTGCCTATCCTGCTGGCAGTTTGGTTGCTGTATTTGTAGTGCACTACATTGTCTACTGTAGTGTAATGTAGTTCCATGGGTATAATTAAAATTTATAACTGACTGACTGCCTAGCTATTACTTTTATGAATATGAATACCGTGAACAGTCTACTAATTTTATTAATGCAACTCATTTCTTTCTTTTAAGCGATGATCAAAATGCAGGGACAGAAAGTATGGCCCAAGAAACTCAGGAGCAGTCATGCAGCTATCCTATTTCCTCCCGGAAACCATTCCACACTACGAGAAAATGGAAAGTTAACTTCAGGAAATGAAATTTCATTTCTTTCACGTCTCCTAATTAGGCAAAACTATTCTGCAACTTTCAAATTTGAATATACACTTCGGAAATAGCATTCAGGAGAAGAGAGCTTAAAGTTGAGACAGAGCAAGGCAACCAAAGCTATTTTCGTCCTATCGCAGTTGGCAGTATGATTTTCTTGGAGAAACCTTGATGAAAGTTTGTTACAAGCATGTAGGATAATTGTTTACATTCACACAACTTCACATTTGGGAAACTCGTATATACATAAGTATGTCGACTATTTCCTCTCTGATTAAAGTTTTCGTATTAATGGGTTGTCAGTGACTCTGCTTCTTGTTTAGATTCTTTCTCTTAATTTCCTGGAATAATTACTATGAAGGGTATTCTGAGGACTTTGATGCCTGCATCACAGCAAGAAACTCCTTAACAGCTAATTACTCTTGTAAATGCTCTAGTAAACATAGCTAAGTACAGCATATTCATGGCCTGTTTGTTTCACCTCCTACAATGGCAATGCTTTAATTGGATTCTTATTTTGTAAATTGTTATATATGCATAATATACTGTGTACATTTAGGGAGTGTATAAATTAACTAATCAGTTTCAAGGTTTTTTCGAAATTATTAAAATGTATCACAGTGCAGTCTTTAAACAAACTAGCTAAGTTGATTGAAGGAAATTATCAAACTGTAAAGTGTGCAGTGATAGCTTAGATGAGTAACATGAACAGTCAAATCAATGTTGTGGATCTTGTCTTTATTTATTTTCGTTGGGCTTGTTCATAATGTTACCCTACTATGTAGTTACCAAATTACTCTTATTTCATGACGAATTCATCTTGTTATATAACAACGTTCAAAGATTCGAAAGTAAGAATTTCTGGAATTCAATATACCTACCTATACCTATGATGTTATGCTCCAGAAATCCGTGCTACTCAGATTCACAATGAAGCACTACAATACGATATCATATGGAACTTGACTTTTGTGAATAATGAATAAATTATTTCCCTTTGATTCATATGATAACGTAGATAGAGAACTGAGAAGAATCTTTGCAACCTGAGCCACATTGCTCTGTTTAATTAATTTACGATGTAAATGGATATTATTATTAAATATAGTGATACATGTCGGTGTGTCTTGTTCATATTTGAATACTGATATATATCACAGTAATAATGCAGACAGAAATAGCACAAAATATCTAAGTGTAGATAAATAGCACAGAATATCCTGTGCTTATAATACCGTAGAGGTGATCCGTATAAATACAATATTCTGTTTGGTACTATAAAACAATGGTTAAACAACAGATATACTACTATTTAGTATAAATTATATTATTCTGACCTACTAAATATCTTTCCAGCTTTGATCTGCTGAGATCGTGAAGGACGTAACTACAAAGTGTTTGGGAATAAAGTAAATGAGAAAGTAAATGAGAACTGCTTTGAGTAAATCGGTATCCATTTCATATTGACATTACTTCAGATGCAGAGTAGATGAGAATTTTCGTGAGTATTTCATACTGCAAAGGATTCTTACAGACATTTTTTTTCAAAAATCAATATTTATATTGAAAAGGATGCTTCAATTTTGTTTTATGGGATATACATTGAAAAAAGCGTAAATGATAACATAAGCAGCCCAAATAATTGTAGTAAGAACAAGAAGTTAGCTGTCTTCAACTGGATATTTTCTGGCGCTAGGTAGTTGAATTTTTATTCTTTCAGCATAGGAAAAAGTTTCAGGGTTTCCTTTCAGAAATGCTATAATGACTTCTGCACGTAACAATTTGTTCCAGTAGCTCAGAACTTTGTCAGTTCCACTAATACCAAGTATCCTGTTGTAAAAGTAAACGAACATCTACCTTTGGACTTACAAATGCAGGATGGTTGGTTTTTAGATGAACTGGAGTTCTTTGATGGCAGAGGAAAACTCAAAGAATACGGCGCATTATAATATGCAAAGGTCACTATAGAAGATCTCATAAAAATTTATGATTTTACAACTTGTATATACAGAGCTTCTGGTGTCAGGTTGGGCAAAATATGACAGTCCAGTTGAAAGCAAAAGAGACAAGTGATGATTAAGTATAAGGGCATGTGGTGTATACTAGATTGCGCAGACTATTTAAATTCACAAGACAAGATGTCTAACACAGAATGAAGAATTCGCAGAAAACTGAGCGCGTAATGGAAATGGGATTTTGTTCAGTGTATATGGCGAGAGAAAGAGGATTCGAAATGTATAATGTCAAATTGTTTACATTACATCCCTTTCTGAGATGATATTGGACTTCCTGTCTATCTTCCTCCTACCATTATAAAAATGAAATATAGTGCTGTAATGAATTTTGACCGTCTGTTCTGTCGCGAATTTTATCCCGCACTGCTGGCAGTTGGCTCTAATATCAGTTAGCACGGACAGGACGACTATAACAATAGAAATGTGAATGTGTGTGATTGTGACTTGGTAACTGGGATCCGAGGATGATGTGATGAAACCGTGGACTCCTTTCCTTGCTCTGTCACACTGATTTGACGTGGCACAAAGACATGGCCAACCAGACTGCGATAGCTAAACTAACACTACGTCAAGGCTAAAGAATTGAATGAAATGCATTCAGTGGGCTTTCTCTCTCGGCTTATTAGATCTCTGCTGTTTACTTTCCCCGTTCCAATATATTTAGTAGCAGAACTCTTACAGTGTAAAAGTTCTTTGATTCGAGATATCCAACCCACTTTCGATGAGAGAATAAACTCATGTCATTGTCGGCTACACACTCACTATGACTATGATGTAGCAGATGGCATAGAAGTAGAAGGACAACTTGTAAACTTACTTATATTGCATTAGCGTCATAATCCTTCCCTCTCTTTCTCTCTTCATGCATAGTAGATACATGTCTGAAACAGTCTGTTGGTAAATGTATTGCCACCCACACATTGTTGTTTCCTATTATGACTGTTATTACCTCTTACTACATATAAAAAGCGTCCCCACTTAATCTTGACAAGGAAAAAGAACTGATTTTGTGAACATTCTAAAACTATCACTATAAATAATACATAAATTACTGGTCCAATAAGCATTTTTTATGTTGTACTGTCCATTAATCAAAAAATTACTTCAATAGAAGTTTGGCAAAAATACCGTAGCACAACTTGTTAGAAAGACGCCAACAAAAGTTGAGACTTACTGTTTGTCTTACCAGTTTCCTAGTAAAGTAGTAGGTAAATAAATTATAAGAATTCTTTTTGTTTGCACTGTACATTTTAAATGGGTTGGAAAGTGACAAGTGAAAATGTGGAGGTTCCTTATTTCCATCATGATGTAGCTACTAAGGTAAAAAGTACGACTTGCATATAATAATTTCGATTTTGAAGAGATAAAATCTCAAGAAAGACAAACAGCAACATTAACAATTTTATCTAAAGTGCTTACAGCATTGTCGTAACCAAATCTTTCCAACATTTTAATATCTTCACATTTTAATATACTCCCTACGCTGGAAGGACCAAACTATCAATTCCTTTCAATTTGAACTTTTATTCCCCCAAAATCAAAAACTTGTGCATTATAAGTATTCTTTCTAGTTCAGTAAGCTGCACTGGCTAAAGACTCGGTACTCGGTAGTTGTATTAAAGTTTCACATGTAGTCCGTGAAACTATTTCCCATTCTTCTCAGGGCTGCTTTGGAATTTATGGAGAATGTAGATGTACTCTGATATGGGACTACTATACTATATGCTACACTCTTTTGGCAATTTCACTAGATCCAGGTTTCCTGAAGTATTGTTACCTGTAAAGTGCATGCATGAATGAGAATGTGAGTAATACATTATTAATATGCCCTCTTGTTCCCCATTTTCTTTTGTAACTGAATTTTATAGTTTCTTTGCCTTGACTGGTTAGGTATGCAATTTGAATTATATACTCACTGCTACAATTTTGTCTTCTTCATTATTGCAAAGAAGGAAACAATGAACCAACCAAGATAACTGTTCGTGAAAAGAACTGTCTCATAAGCATATTCTTTTTTCATTGTGCACAGGACATTTATTTGTTTCATCTCCTCTATTGTGAATATCAAATGCTTTTCAGACTTTCATTAATGCGTACTACTATTCAAATTTTGAATAACCTACCAGGAAAAAATATAAGCCAAGAAACTCATAAAATATTCGATACACATTCGATTCAGACAATAATAGCAACACATTTACTAACGGGTATCTTTAATCATCATTATGGCAATTTCTGGACAATTTTCTTTTGATGCCTCTCTTTACATTTCACATAGTATGATTACAATTGCTACTTACTACTTACCTTCAAAGAGATTTCAATATGCAACCCGACGAAATAAATATAATGCAAATTATATCTGCAATATGTGAACGGAAATTTTTCAGAAGATAACAACTAATGTTTCAGACTAGATAACGAAACTTAATTGAGTTGGAGTATAGTAATCGCATATCAATTTTTATATATCTTATCGTTGAGTTCATTGAATTGCGTTTCTGTAATGGTAGCCCAAATGTAAAACAGTTCCAATTACATGACGAAAAGAAAATGCACAGAACTAAGCGTATAAGTGAAAAAGAAATATTAACTGGGAAATGTCATGTTTTTTTAACTTTGAACAGTGCCTACAGGGACTGCTTAGCTATATTCACTGCATTAAATGAATTTACAGTTGTACATAAATCCAACAATAAGACTTTTCATGTCATGGCACTTGCCAAGTTTGAAAAGTTCTCTTAGAAGCTCCTTTTAGCGTCAGTCAGGTTGATGAATACAAAATAATTTGACCCGAGTTTTAACATTTTGCTCGCAGACACACTTACATTTTTTTCCGTAGGGAGTTAGTCAAACAAATATCTAAGCTCAGCCAGTGTATTTCATAATCTCTTTCACAGCCTACTTTCTTTTCTGGGGAAACGCTGTACTTATTGTAGAATCATATACCTGTATAGTAGAGTGAGAATTTCACAATAATATTATTTAATTATTTATCTAAGCACTAGTGAAAGAGTCAACAGTGGATTAGCAAATAAACTAGGCTAAACAAAAATAAGAGTAAGCCTACATCCTCCGGAGAATTGCAAATATGATTTTTGTAGTATTCATTTTAATGCGAGAGAATGCAATGCAAATGTTTATTATTCAAAACATTACGTTCAAAACATTCAAATAGTAACAGCACTGCTCTTCCTCTCCTAACTTGGCCCTATTATTGTTAGCAATCACTTAGTAGCCGGTAACAAGTACTACTGCTATAAATTGGAGTAAGTTAGCAAGTCTTTATTACTTAAAAGATATAGAAAATCAATAGAGAGATACGCCAAATTAGATATCATATCATATATTCCACTACAAACTACATTTCACTTTGGGTTTTCATAGTTTTCCAAATCTTCACTTGAGCAATAAAGCACGATGAGTTAATAAACTGTCTGTATCAAACTTGATGAAAATGGTGCACTTATGTGCTTTTGATTTGGCAGCAGGTCTGAATAATTAAATGAGTTTTTGATGGACTATTGGCAAATGAATGGAGAGTTGAAGCTACCTACTTTTGCATTGCGTGTACTCTTGAAATGTATTATCCTCGAGGAGTTGATTTACTAGTGCACATTCCACAAAGCTATTGGAATAACGAGCGATGGGTTTTATGCTTTGTTTATTAATTTAAGGATGTCGACTTAAAGGTGCCCTCCTACATAACTCCGTGTTTTAAGTCAGCAACAGAGGTATTTAGGCAGAGAACACAAGTTGCACAAATAAAATGTCTATAAAATATTTATTGGGGCTATTAGCAGGGTATTTGGATGGAAGAAGTATCAATTACAGCTGCACATGTTTTCACATGGATAATTCAGACTGCTTAGCATTTGGAATAGGCAGATATTGCTTCTGATCTGCCTTTCATCTGTCTCGTTTGTCACGTTATTTGATATGGAGGCAGAGGCAGGAAGATATAATATTAATATGAAGGATAGGGTGCGTCATGTTTTGTCAGTTTATTGTGCTGGAAACACAAATCCTTAGTGACTTAACTTGACTCTATTTCCGCTCAAATGAGTTTTCTTGTTATAATGCCTATTTGCCTGGAGTGGATGTTCACGCCCCGATGCTTTCTCTCTGGGACTTTGCTTTACTTTCGCAAAATCCCTACATCCTCATCCTACTCTTATGCCTACACATAAAAGTGCTCCATACAAAACCTGTGCATTACATAACAAGTGCACAAACAGTAGCATCCGTGTTTCACAATACAGAAACACGTATGTACAACAACATGAGCACTTTCCCCTTGTAAATAATGTGGCAGTGTACAATAAACATAAGCACTGGCAGAATTTTGTTTGCAGACTATCCATGCAAAAGTAAGCACACTTTCCCCATCAACTCTAAGCAGTTTCACATGCATCTTTTACATGATAGAAAAGTAGGATGAATTATAAATTCTGGTAATTAGCTGTGCATCATAATATTAATGTATTTGTCTAGCCTGTAAATTCATTCTACCTGAAAATTACACTCCATTACATATTTCATTATTGCCAGACAATAGACATTTTGGTCATGGGGCTAAGTGACTACCTGTTTTTACTTGACAATGATGTCAAATGTATTCTTCAAAACCTACGTAATTATACTAATTATAGTGTTCTGTATTCAATTATTGCATTGTGACCTAGTACCTTGGTTAACTACCTGTGAAAAGTAACTGTAGCAATTAATTTGTGAATTCATTAACATTTAATAAGACATAAGGGTAAATGTGCTACAAATAAAACGCAGAAGCACCTAAGTGTGCTTGAAGATCGAAGGAAACTACTACATAATTACTAGGGCATTTTGCACTTAACGGTAATGGAGCGCTTAAAATGTTAATTGCGTCTAGGAAGTAGAATTGATGTAGATAATTGCAAGCCTTTGGAAAAGAAGGATCTAGCACTGGGACATTCTTAAATGAGAGTTGAGAAACGATGTAAATAGAGAATTGCGGTTAGAGAAAGAATTTTAGTAGAAAGCAATCTATTTAACATGTCTTACCTAACGCCTTGCTCATTGGTCCATGGAAGTCGTTGCGAGAAGAGTTGAAAAACAATGGGAACTTCTTTTATAGTGGATTTACAGTGCAGTGGAGGAAGAATTGTTCCGGAAATATTTTAAATAGTTAGTAGAACAGAACGATAAAGAGAGTGGTATTAAGAGCGTCAGAAACTTGCTGTTAGTAAACTAACAATCAAAGTTGTAAAAGACCAAATGAGTGGTTGTTGAGTGACTAGCTATCCTCAGAGTGGTAGATGCAGAGGAATCTGTCAGGGGCAGACCAAGGCAGATGAAGATGTGGCGGCAGACAATGTAGAAATGCGTATCGCTCACTCTTCATAGACTTCTAACTACTCTGGCCATAACTGTTGAACCGTTATCTCTCGTCAGAATGAATGCAGTCTCTCATTGGAAAACGAGCGTGAAGGAAAAACTTTGAGAGAAAGGAGCTTTCCCCAACTTTGAAAAGGAGCACACACGTAGATAGGTCTGCTATGTAGAATGAAGACGAGTTACCTACTTACGGCATACACTCAGGCATCCAGCAATTTCGAGCTCCAACTTTTATTTACTTTCCACATCCGTGTACACTGTACATGCATATTCACATGAATGTACAAATACACTTAATGGGCCAACGAGAACTGCTACTACTGCATACAATCCCCTGCTACCTACACTCCAGATATTTTCCTGTGCGCACCAACGACTTACGGCTAGGCTTACCTTTACCAAAGCTTTCTCCGTCTGACTCTGTAAAATATTATTAATACTGTCTGCTCTCGGATATTACACTGTATGCACAAGTACCATTATTTTCCGCTTTTCAGATCAAAACCAATGTGGAAATGTAATGGCCTGACTATAATAGTTTTCACTACTCAATAGTCTTATTATCAAGAACATAAGTGAAGTGATCCCAGATCCATGAATACCGGATGTAAAATTCCAAAAACTAATTTCGTAATTGCTCCTTCGGTGTATAAATGGATGTTCCAAAGAAAAGCCTATTGCTGATTGTGCAACATCGGGTTCAACTCGGGAGGAAGACGAGTGATACCAATTATTTCTCATCGCATACTATCTCTAGCACCTGACTCGTCTTTTTATTAGCAACTTACAATACACACGAGTATGCAATATCTGCAGTGAATGGGACTGATTTAGAGCCCAATTCTAGGAGAATGATACCATTGTATTGTGGTATGCAGCGCATACAAAGAAAGATTGATGAATGGATCTTTACATCTTTGATCAGCGATATATCTTGCACTCAGCAAATAATGCTAATACAAATTACTCTCAACTCTTTCATTTCAACTATAAGCCTAGATATAATACGAGCAGCTTGCAAAATTTTCTCAGAAATGCTCGCAGTTTCGAGATAATTTATTATTATGACCTGCTATAGATATGGAATAAAATGGACACTCTTTAGCAGCAAAACATACTCTTGCTCCCTTTGACAATCAATTTACAAGTAGGTTGTTCAATTTATATTGAGTTGTCCGTTTATTCTTGAATGACCCTACTGCTATCACTCTACTTCTGTGTACTTATCATTTCTCCTCACGAGGCAATCTCATATGCCATTTGAAGTCTAAAAGATCCTCTACTTAAACAGACTCGTTTAATTGGTTGTCCAATTTAATGTTAGCTTAATTATTTTGCTTTGGCCATTTACTTCTTTGCAGAGTTACGTATAGATATTCCATCCAGCTGAAAGTCATTATGAAAGATTTTAAAACTTGAAACATTCAATGTGATAATTTATATGCTAGATGCATACTTCACTGTGGCCTCCAATAAACTGACTGCTTAGGTTTAGTTTTTCTTTCAAGCATTAACGTGATGATATATTTTCTGTTTGTTCTGTCTTCTGATAGATATTAATTAACAAAATTTCTACACAGGTAAGCTAAGAATAAAATGCTGCATTCATTAGGTCATATTAAGTCATTCTCGTTTTTTATGCTTTCGCAATGATAAATATGTATCTATCTGCAAGAGGACATAAATTCAATTAATTCAATTTCATGTTTTTACAAAAGATTAATCAATTGTGATTAATCATTGAGTACACACTGATAAGCTTATGTGTACTTAGTATAGCTTTGTGATTCGACATTGTAAGTATCGTAATGTAGCAATACGCCAATACGCAAACAGTTTTTAGCTTTTGTTGTACGATTTATTTGTTTCCCACTCCCACCCACTCAAACTACGATTCATTTATCTTTGTTTTGATGCTCTTATCTGTTTTCAATATCCAAATATACATTTCCAATCAGTTGGTACTTGGTATTGACAATAATATAGATTATGAACATCGGCAAAAACTATGTCCCTATAGGCGTAGTATGCATATAAATGCTGTTCTTCAAAAAGCTCACGTATAAAACCAGCATAGGTCACGAATGAAAGGCGAAAATACTTATTTGTTAATCTGATTATTCAATCAGATGCACCAATATATTATTTGTTTGCTTTTGCTGTGCAATAAAATGGCATAGTCAAACAGCTTAACATGAATTGCGTCGTCTGTAAAAACAGTTTATTTGCTTATTTGTGAAACTATCGTAGGCAGTCCGCCCAAAAGCAATGTTTGAAGGCTTAACAAGGTTTTAAAATCTATCAAACCTGTAAGTCTCAATGGTAGTTACATAGATATTATCTAAGTGAATAGACACATGGCAGAAGTAGTCATAATACTAAGACAATGCTCTGGCCAGCGACAACATTTTCGTAAAAATTACTTTCTGCCATTATTGTCTCGATTTTCCTTTTCTGAGCAATTGCTTTCAAAGGCCCATGGTTTGTATTAGGACAACTTTTACCAATAAAGTAACCATTCATAGTACATTATAAAGTGTACATTACAGGTTTGTATATTAAAATCAGAAGAATCTGAAAACAACGTTTGATGATGACAATGACCCAATACCCATTTTGTCCACGAGTCGATATTTCATGTAGTAATAGCATGGAGTAAAATATATAGATCAAAGAAAACCTTTCATCTCATAGTAAAGACTTGATGTACTTTGTATACCTACAATAATACTACATCTCATTTGTCAAAAACAAAACATTTTAACCGAAGCAAGCTTGAGCCTCAACAATTGTCAACTACTTGACATTCGAGGGCTTACGCTACGAATATTGAGAAAGTTTATGCGAACAACTGTCGCTTGTATATTGTATGTCACATAAGTAACTTCGTGAAATTCAAATTCAAACTCAACTCAGAAAGCGACCAATAATATCCGAAAGTAAAAGTTTTATAATTCAAGCAGTAGCTAGGAGAATTACAGACGGTAAATAGGTACAAACTCTCCGGATCTATCTAAGATCAAGCTCTTTCTAAGATCAAGCTCTTTTTTAGGTATCCTTATAACTTATAATAAATATTGTTATATTTCTCATTTTATCGTTCATTTGAAAATGATTCTGCATCCCCTTGTCTTCGATACCTGTATAGGCAATATCGTGAATTTCCATTTTCGGAAATAAATCTTCATTGGCATTTTCATAAAAAAGATATTAACAAAAAATAAATGAGATCTGGATCGATTTCACTGTATATGTTACAGTCAGTATGTACATTCAGAATGCTTATATATTTACCAGTAAGTACATGTGGTAGAAACCAGATATACTTACTAGAATGTGTATATGGATAC
>JABASH010000610.1:0-36900 GCA_019776445.1 Tomocerus maximus | reverse complement strand
TTGTTTACAATGCAACACACTGTACATTATGTGGTTCTTGCTATATTCTATATACTGCAAGCACATCTCTTTCCTTTATAAGTAAAATTAAAGCTGAGTAGGAAAAAAATTGACATTACAACTTTTCTATACAATTATAATTCTAGCTGTAGCTCAATGAAGATTTTATTGATAAAGCATACGCATATACAGATAAGTTATACCGCTGATGAGATAGACAATATTACTTTTACTATTGTTGAGTTATCTCATTGTCAATGTGCGTTATTTCTGCATTCTGGCGAATGTGGTTTGGGAAGCCTTCGCTTTTTGTGTGGAAATTTTTATTGGAATTTTTGAGTATTTGCTTCAAGAACGCTAGGGAGCGGTCTTTTTTGTCAATTTTTACTTGTCTTTAATATCATAGATTGGGTAAGGTCAATAGCAAAAGCACTCTTCTATCTTTATTAATGGGTCTATAATCATTTACTTTGAATTATGTGGTGATATTTGAAAGTGATATAGATAAGTAAATGCTTCAGAATTAACCACAAGGAATCCTTTAGTAGGTGTGTAATGTTTTTTAGTCGATGAGAATGACTTTGTCAAAAATGCTTAGGTATTCCCTTTTAAGCGTAATTCGTGCTCAAACGGTTGTACAAAACTTTAGATGTAAAATATTATCAAAAGTGGCAAAGCAGGATTTTACAATTCTAATTGTTAATTATTACCTTTTATGGAACCCAATATTGTATGGAATGCATCATTTCTACTTACTGCACATTAATTAGAAGCTGACTGTGTAGAGTAGTTGATATTCATGATAAATCTGCATTTTTTATGTCTGCTGTGTGTACAATTCTGAATAATCAGTCACAGTTATTTTCGATTGTTGGATACATCAAATACAGATTTAACAAACATTTTTGTAGGCATTTCGAACGATGTTGCCAAAACTGGGTATTAAGTAGTTGTATCATACTAGATATTATAATGTGTACTTTACAGAGCTTAGAATGTCCAAGTTGTCCACGTAGGAGTAAGATTGTGTACCGAAAAGCAAATCAGGTTGTGGTTTGTATGTCATTGAAAATTAGGAAACACTGGAGCAGAAGAGACCAGACATAATGCGACCTACTTACAGTCATTCTTCTTGTTGTTAATCTTCTTATATGATGCGTACATTGTCATAGAAAGGTAAAGGGTAAGCTTAGGATGTGTATTCACGTTTAGTTTAATGGGGTGTGTGGTTCAGGTACAATATTATGTTTCTTAGTTCAAACACTGTTTACAGGACACTGAAACCCAAAATTTACGAGCTAACATCCCTCTGTAAAGGATTTCAAGTGCCAAATAGGTGGAAGTAGGTAATAATAATAATATGAAGTCACAGAGTGAGATAACGTGATTAAGGCGGTAGAATCTTCTCAACTAAGAGCTTTAACTTTCTCAGTGAACCAATAACACTGTGTAACGAAATGCGTAAGTAAATTTCTGTGACTGCACTAACATGTAACTTTAAATCATGCATGCATATCCTTAATATAATAGATACTAGAAGCAGTACACTTACTTCTTCGAACATCTGTACAGTAAATACAGTAACAGTTGCTAGCAATACTGAGTAGATATATGCAGTTTAGTGTATCTACGTGTACAGATTGAATGTTTCTCATTTTGCGTCCTTTGAAGTTGTTTTTCTGCTTCTGCTGCAAAATAAATGTTCATCTAGAGACATGATGGACTGACAGTGTTATTGTAAATGGGTTGCTTTTATGGGGATCGACTATAACGGAAATGTTTCTGAAAACATTTCAAGGGTATTGCATTGGAGTAGAGAGCAGACACATTAGAGTTAGTATTTAGGCACATAAAGTTTCACGCGCTAATTGACATGCTGTAATACTTCTGTTGCATTTTGCATTCTATTATATATATCGCTTACGTAATTGTGTAGAGGAGCTGTAGATGCTGATAGAGTGTAGCTATTTGATCTTAAAATGGTAGTACTGCGTGTACACATTGAGCTAGTCATTAATATCATTTATATGAATATGAAAACTTGAACTCGTATCTCAAGGCTCAGTCAGAATTAAAACAATGAACATGACGTACTTAGCTCTGTAACTGCAGCACAGGTTCTTAATTTTTTATGTTAATGTGATGAACTGAAATATTTTTTTGGCCAAACCACATTTCTTTCTATCTGGTCAGTAGAGTCAGACTCATTCATTTTTGCCTTCCCATTTTTCTTGATTATGCTCTCACAGCTCCAATACATATTTTGGCATCTCTCATCATACAATAATAAAACCTGAATTCTATCAAGATAAACTTCACAGCAAGTTCATCATTTAACTCATGAGTATTTAAGATGAGGTATCTTCGCCAAATCTAAAACAGCACTTAGTATGCCCACAGATTATCTAGGTGGTTTAGCATTATGAAAAATCCTAGACTCTCACACGCAATAGGCCACGGGATTGTAAACACAAATAGTTATACTGCATGAAAATTGTTCTATCTTGAGGTACAAATATGTGGCATCCTCGAATCCTCAAGTGTAAACTAGACCAAAATGAGTTCACTTGGCTACATTTTTGCTAACATTGTGATTTTGTGGCTTTTTAGACACATATGCTATTTCTTACTTTTATTTGCCATTGGCTTTAGTTTGCATTACACTTGGCTCATTATGTACACTGAAGAAATAAAATCCCATTTTCATTGAAACTCTCAATTCAGTTAACTCAATTGTTCAGATTTTGTTGCCTTAATTTAACTGTTTGCTACTGTTTTGCAAATAACTACTATTCCTGGATCTGGTATTGAGGGTATTGTGGAAGATTCGTTTTATTCGAGCCACTCTGCACAAGGACTGAAAAGAAGTAGCATCTGTTATGAGTTTACAGAGAGAGATTACTGTTTTGATGCTTTACCTCGTTTTGCTTCTCCATGGGGAACCCTAGCTTTTCCTTTTCCGTGTCTCTTTGTGATTTGAAAGCTTTTCATCTCTTAGTCAAAGTGTTGAGAATGTTGTCGAGAGAAATTTACAGTTATTTATTTCAACAGTATCATTATGAAAATGTAATATAGTCCCCAACAGTCTTTTGTCGCTCGACCATTATTCTGCAATACTAAACTAAATAGGATATATTTCTATCATGTGTTGACTTTCAAAGATGAGACATTCATTTACGATTTATGACTCTTTTTCTTATGTATTGCAGAGTTAGGTCGTTGTTACCTTGTTGTATGTAACAAACTAAACATACAAACATAAAGGAGACAATCTGCTAGTAAAATATATTACACTGCTTAATTAAAAACGTAATATTCTTAGAAACATCTGATCGAATGAATGAAATAATACTCTTAACAGCTATGTAATATCTGTTGAGACATGCAAACTACCGAGGAATCTTGTGTCTTATAATTTCTAAAGAAATGTCTCCGCTAATGTTTCCCTCAATAAAAATATGTCACCATTTACCTGTAATTAATCATTTGCAAATGTAGAGCGTTTACCGCTGTGGTTTTTTGTGAAAAGTTGGTACAATTTACAATTGCGGTGTGTGATAGAATTATTTATCACTCCCAACCAAATTCAGCCTCGGTTTTCCATTTTTCATGGGAAAACATGTGTTTGGCAAGTACAAATTAAATATTTCTTATTGTCAGTGTGAGCAAGATTTAAATGATCTAACTGCATTACAAATTGCTAAGAAAAAGAGATTGGTGAACGTAAACTTCAACTTTGTGAAATTGTAATTTGTAGTAATACAATAATAGTTGAATGCACATTCAAAAGTGCCTTGGAGCATTGCAAATGGAAAACAAACTGATTTTGGTCTTGCTGATCCCATAGCCAGACAGAGTGGTTAATGCACAAAACCTATGTTGAGTTGTATCCAATGGAATGGAAATTAAAGTTCTGCTTATTGCTCCCAGTACAGAATTACTTAGTTGAATTCACATTTGTTTGAACATTCGATTGAGTGCAATTACTATGTACAGCAGTAGCAGTGGGCCATTAAGTGAGTTACACAAAGATAAATATACATTATTGGTTGCATTACGTTATAGCTTACGTTTTGAGAACTCTTGATCTGTAATCTTACGCTTCATGATTCATCGTGTCTCTAATTCTGATTGCATTTGCTAAGATACGAACTGCCTCCATATAATTAATCTGTTGCTGCGTGTTCTTGCTAATTCGTTATTCTCCTTCCCTTTTCAACTCGACTTCCCTCGTCCCAACCTATTCATATTGGCTAAGCAAGCCAGACCATAATATGTTCTGCTTCACTGTTGCATGCTGTATGCACAGACGATGTAATACCAATGTAATATGTAATAGAGTATATTTACAGAAAAAATTACGTCTTCATGAATAATTGACGCATTGTAATGGCTGTGCATTAACATTTTTGCATGCTTCCTACAGAAACTACAATTAAATTCCCATTAAGCACAGTGCAACTGACAAATAGGTATAGTATGTATCGTGTCTTGTAAAAGAGTATGACTTTTGATTTGTGTACATGTAGAGACCATATTATGAATGTTTTGCAAATTAGCGAAGTTACTTTTGCTTAAAGATTCATATTAGCTGACTCATAAGCTCACGTAGTAGCCGTGCTGGTGAAATACGTGTCTGTCGGCCCTTTAATTTTGTTTTTTCCCAACGCTAATTTTATTAACGTATATTCAGCAAAGTGTACCCTGCTAGTCATCACTACTTTGCTAATTTTACTCTCAAAGTTACACTAATGTGTATTTTGTTCTCAAATGACCGTGTATGACGTGACTCAGGCTCTGTCTCTGTCCGGCTCATAATGTACATATTTGCTTTCCTTCACTCATTTCTAATTATCTTTTGGGTATAATTTATGAACAGTATATGATTATTGCTGCTCTGAGCTGACGCTGACAGCAGTAGGACAACAGAGAACCTGAATATTTTACTAAAGCTTTAACTTAGAGTTAACTTTCGATTCGTTGCATATTGATAATTAACTTTCGCCGTTTTCATATACTTATTGCCGAACGTGTTGTAACTACTTGCACATTATAGTAATGCTCATGGAGAAACTGAATGTTTGCAAAACACGAAATTGTGATTAGAATCGTATCTTCTAGCAATTTCTAATACCGTGAGGGTTTGTACATGAGCTCACGACGATAGTCATTGATATTTGGATTAGATTGTTCTGTTTCCTACTCCATTAGAAACACATCAGATTACAGTATCTGTATTTAGATGCCGGATTCTGCAAAGTAGATACATGAATAAGGATGTACTGCATCCATTTGAATATGTAAACATATTTTCCGATGCTCTATCTAGATAGTTTCACAATTGTATCCATGCAGGTAAATACTGGTCATCTCTGCTTAAATTCAAATATAATTGCCTATTTGTATACCTATGGATTTGTACCGATAAGTAGTGCTACAGAAAAGTAATGCACTTACCATTCAGGTACCTACTCAAGAGAATCCTACCAAGTTTGGAGCGTAGAAATACTTATGGAACCTACTTGAGTAGTTTGTGTACCTTGTTAAGTTTAATCGCTAGCAATATGAATGCCTTAGCTAGATACTATCAAGTTGGGTTATTTCAAGCTCTGAATGTATAATGTATGAACTAAAGGTGATTTGTTAGCTAGATGGGTGGTCTCTGAAAGGGATTACAATTACATTACAGTCTGCTTAGAGAAGATAACTGAAGATGGGCGTAGGATTCGTTGGTGTGGAAAAGCGTAAGAGAAAATGCTTCGTTTATTGTTACAAAGTTTACACTGAAGATTCGTTCCGCTTTTATTTGTTGCCCATGTAATCAAACACAGTTTATGTCAAGGAATTGACACTAATTGTGACAGACACTCAACAAGGGAAACTTAAACTATACTATAGATTGGAAAATTCAGAATGTTTTCCTGACCTCTTTAGAAATATTGGAAACTTGATGCTGTGAGAGGACAGAAATTAATGATACCAAATCTTAATACGTCATAATATTTTTTACATACTGAATGATAAAATAATCATGTGTTTACATGTCAGGTACTTATCTAGAAAAGAACTGACGCAATGAAACCCATCCTGAATAGTAAAACTTTTTTACGTGCGTAATTTAATATTTCTGTATACTAGATATCCTTCTTTAGATCGATACTAGGCAATTTTGGTAGGAACTGTAGAAAGCATGATTGGTTTACCTTGTGAAATCCCGTAATATTAGTGTTCTAGTGCCTATAGAGTAGGTACTACTAATAATATAAGAATGACTTGTTATTTCGCCCACATTCTTTATGCTAATGTAGGGTTTGGCCATAAAAGTGTTAAAGTGCCGTAGTGTGTTGATGCAACACACTGTGCTGCATCAACTAAACACACTTACGTTGATATTAACGAAGCAATCCGTAGCACTCCATTAAAATTCTCAACTCCTTTTGATTCAAAAGGAAATATGGACAAGGCTTGGCTAGTAAGGTAGGTAAAATAAATATATGGCAAGACTGCCAAACCAATGAAGGCGAAGGCATGTTCAGATATAGCGGTGTCGAAGAGATGGTTATTAAAATATTGTCGTGAGAGACAAAAGCATACACGGGCTGATCTAGTCTCCATCGCACTATGTATTTAGCACTCACAGGGAATTGTGCACAAAAGGTTTTAAAAATTAGACGATGATGGGTCTAGAATGTAGTGTGTGTTACTTAGCACGCAAGTAGTGAACTGACGTGTAGGCAGCCAGATTATTATATGACTTTGATAAATAAGTAAGATTTGAATATCTTGATTTTAGCCATCACTCTTGGCAAGACTCTCAATCAATGTAGGTTCATCTGACCTACAGTGCATTAGTACACTTTGTCAATTATGAATTTTGATGTGGCTGAGAAGGAGGATTTTTATTGACATTTACATTTGCATAATGCATTGGAATTGAACCATTTTTTATAGCTACCACCATTACTACATTATTATATTATCAAAGAGTTCTTACCTACTTCATGCTATGATAACTGTATACGCATCTACTTTGTAACCAATAAGGGTTCACTCTTAAAGTAAATAAGTTATTACCAGTAGCATAATAGTGAATTAGCATTAAATTGGATTGTGAAATCCCAAGGTGATATTTGATAATCTGCAGAATCCATCGAAGCAAAAAATGCAATCGCTAACCCACATTCATGATTTAGGTACCAATTTGTCGTCACCTGTAAATCGATTGAGAGTCTTTGGCATTTTTATCAGTGGGTAATATCGACCTCTCCTTGATTTACCAGATCAACCTCACACCATAACGCATTTTAATGTCTAATGAAAGGCTAAAGTGAACTGTTCTGTTCGGTTGCTCAATGCAAATATACATTTCTTGAAAATAAACTTGCAAATTATGATGGTGATAAAACATCGTTCATTGCTATATTATTCGCAATTCCAAGAGTAGAAATAAGAAAGTGCAATTCTAAACTTTCATATTATGTACCATCTGTAAATGCATACTTTTCGAGTAATTACATATTCAAATGAGTTAATAGCTAATTGAAAGGGATTTATAGTAGCATTGTGGAAATTTCAATGCATAACTCCATTACATTCAAAAAATGTTTCACACAATCAAGAGAATGTCAGAAACTACTAAAATTGTAGGCCTGGGTTATTAACTTTTGCTATCTAATGATTGGTAACAGCTCTGGCATTATTAAAAGTGCAAAATTGGGTATAGTAGTAGGAGCAAGCCAGATTGTGTCGCACATTCTTTCCTTTTAGAGACGCAAGCCATATAATAAGGAGAAACAATGGCAGAACAAATTTCATTGAAGATTAATGCTGTCATTTATGTCAAGTATGACTGAATCATGAAATGTGACACTGGCTAGAGTACACTTAAAATAAATACTCATTTAATACAAGCGTGCCAAGTTTGATTGAGGATTGCAATTTTATGAAGTAATAACATACACTTATATTGTGGCAGACTCTTAGATTAAAATTAGAGTCAGAGGGGAGTGAAAGCCTAAAATCGTTTCGTTAATTATGATGATGAATAAAATTAAAGCATAACAATAGAAAGTGTTTTGGTATTGTGGCAGCAAAAGTAATCCCTAATTTCATGGTTAGCATCTTGTAATCAGAAATTGGTATGATGGGAGGTATATACATTAAGTACACTAGCTAGAGCTAGACATCAAAAGACAAGTTGACAGTAGGCCAAGCCAGCCCAAACTGACAACTCGCTAACTCTTCCCAATGCAAACAATCAGTTAAGAAAATCACCTACATTTCCTCTGCGTTCCTTATTCGAGTTAGGATGTGCCCATTGAATTTCGTCTGATGGATTGTTTCATTCTTATAAAATAGTAGTGGAGAGGATTTCATTCAGTTCATTCATCCCAAAAGTGTTTCTTGTCTAACCAGTCTATCTATTAAGACATGCTCCAAGCTTATGTGTTAGATTGACATATATTTAACTGATTATTACCAAGGAAGATTATTAAAAACCATGAAATCCATTGGTAAGTATTATCTCCATTTTACGTATGCAATATTTTCAAAACAAATTTTCATGCATAACCGATTATGGTTGGAGATTCAGAAAGGGAAATCTTCTGACGATGGACAAGATAGAAATGGACACAACAATGCTTAACTATTAAAATCGGAAAAGTAGACTAATTGTAACATTTACATTGTTAATTCACAATCTTTCATGCAAAGATTCACGGAACTGCATAATATTACTTATCATTAGCCGTTAGTGTGTTAGGAGGTACTACGTGCTGCAATTTAAACAAAAGTGTGTAATTATGGTTATGGTGAATGACTGATGCCGATGGGCTTGTATTTTGTGCAAAGGAGATGATGTGTAAACTACTTGTCTGTCTCATCTTGTCAAACAAAAGGGATGGCCAAGCGACATGACAGGAATGAATGAGCAAACGAGTGCTAATAAAAAATAGAAATGAAAAGATGATTTCTGTGTGGTAGTTGTTTGTTCTTGACTAGAGATAGCTGTGTATTTCTGTAGTGTGATTAGAAACAGTAATGAGAATTGTATAGAAGGCGACACAAAGTCGATCTACGTACGTGGTACGATAAATTCACTATCTAAAGCCCTTAAACGTGTTAAGAAAATCAAGGAAGTGTCAATGTTAAATTTTGATAACGAGGTCTGGTCTTGTCTGGTTTGGTCTGCTGTTGTCATTTCATGTAGTCTGAGCATTTGTTACACTTAAATCAACTTTGCTTCGCTTACTTGGCTATTTACAATTACAAGTGTGTTTAATTTTGGTATGATGTAAATTGTAATCTTGCAATTGTCAGCTAGACGTTTAAACTCTTGTTACATGGTAAATGGGTTCATTTAAGACATAATAGCATCACAATAGAGATACCCCATACATACCGTAGTATACTATATTTGTTAAATCACCATCCCTGAAAGTGTTGTATTTTTATATACAACGTATCTATATTTGTTTTGCTTTGATGACTTTGTTTCTTACGTTTGGCTTGTACTATCAGACAACATTATGCTAAAGTTGTCTTAATGTTAGTTGACTCCACTGTCGACTGAAGCTAACAACATATTTCTTGTATCTAAAAGGGCAAATGTTTTTTTGTGGGCGGATGTGGCTAAGCTAGCTTTGGCTTTCTTTTTGATTTGCACTATTATACAGTACAAGATAAACAAGAAATAACTTGAGTATAATATAGGCATTATCTATTATAAAGTCATTGATTTCTTGAGCATTATACTATGTAACATTAGCGAATTTAAACACATTCTCTTAAAACTGACATTCTGAACCCTAAAGTGATAATATATTAGAGAGCGTTCTTTGAAAAACAGTGACAGTGACATGACTTTAAATTTTTAAGTAGAGAATTTAAGGATGCCCTCGAGTACAATGCAAAGAATACAAGTACGTATAGTACCAATGGAAGAGATTGAGTGATTACATTGCTTGTGCTAAGCTATGATGTATGTCGCATTGTTTTCCTACAATCCACACTAGCACTGCCATACGCTGTCTTTTGTACCCTCGGCTTTGTGCATCCCATTAGTTTTTGGTTGGATTAACTACAACAAGTAGGTATTTATATTGTTTTCTTGATGAAATGACAAAAGGGATTAACAAAGTAAATATTTTTCTGTGCGTATGTCTGTCGAGACCTTTTTTTCTAGCATATAATTGTAGGAAGAAAATTAGTGGTTGTATTTTCCTGTCTTTGCAACGTAATCGTAAGTGTTGTCAAATAGCATGTAGGCTTAGTGCTCAAATTGCTCAGGTCGTTTCCTTGTTCATACTTTGGTGAGCAAATCTTTAAATAAGGGAAAGTTAAGAAATTGACGTGTTTTGTCATGTCAGCCTTTCTTTGAGCAAAGCATCAATTTTGGACTTGTCAGAATTCATATTCAAATTCAACCCATTAATATTGTACCTTTTCGCTCAAAGGAACTGCAGCCTTATTATAATATTGTTTCTTAACAATGAGCAATAAAACTGAAACCTATTAAGTCAAGTATCTTTACATGTTTCTATTAATTGAGTAGGTACATGAGCTTGCCTTTTGTTTCTAATTAAAAATGCCGCGGCTGCGACAATTATAGGCTTTTACTCAGTGTGGCTAAATTAGTTAAAAAATATGTACAATTGTGATGCGAATGCTTGATCTGTTGTTTCCTATTATCTTATCTGCAGGAATAGAAATTGGAAAAGATCAAGACTGGTTTTTATTTGGTAGATAAGTGACAATGTGGCACGAAATGCTACTGCAATGCGTGTGATTGTATTCATTGTGTTGACCGTCTGGTTATGTTATTCATGGTACAAGGACATAAATAAATATTTATGCTGTTTCTGCTGATTGCTAATTGACACTACTGATAAATTGACAAGAACGGCTTTTTACAACTGACAAAGACAAGTATCGGATGGTATAATATGGATTTTATGTGTAGTTAGTGCATAATTTTATGCTGTTTCTGCTGATTGCTAATTGACACTACTGATAAATTGACAAGAACGGCTTTTTACAACTGACAAAGACAAGTATCGGATGGTATAATATGGATTTTATGTGTAGTTAGTACATAACAAACATGAATGTCTCTGTGTATCTGTATGTGATCAAGTTCAAGTGCAAGAGAAATCTTTTGTCAGTCAATCAGCATATGAATTTTGCTCTTGATCATTTGTATCTTCGAGGTGGAGATTTCTTTAGATTTGTTCTATGGTGGGTAAAAGACAGATATTATTTACTTGTGTGATTTTATTACTGTATCATTGTGGCAGAGCATTTGAATTGTCTTATTGTAATTGTATACGTGTGGTTTGCTGATGCAGAGACTGGAAATTATTTGGATGTCAACCAAAAGTGTGACACTCTTAATTTCAACGAAATGATTTACACAGCGACTGTGGTAAAACAAAACAGAAAACAAGTTACTAACAAACAGAAACTAGTTGAGGATCTTAATCTAAATGTTAGAGCTATAGGATGTAGAAGAGGTTGGAGGAAAGAATTTTAGACACAACTCCCTTGGATGCATTTTTGTAGATAATCTGCCTGTGTATTTTGATTGGGCGTAGGTTAACCCTAAGTAAAAGAGAAAGGGAAAAATGCATAGCATTCAAATGTAAGATTTGCAGCACCTTTGAGTGCATTAATCAAGTATGTCGTTTTGTGCATGTACTACTGTAGTAACTCTAAGTACTCAAGCATGCATGTCGGTGTGTGTACCCCTAAAATTTATTATTTTTGCATCAAGTCGTCTGTCTAGCTTACTATGTGTGGTAATTTATAATTTAGGATGCAGTGTATAGAAGTATAATAATTAGTTGAAAGAATAACACTGCTTAATCTGAAAAAAGGAGATAAAATTTTTCATTACTGTGTGTAAGTAGCAAATAGTGGAGGAAACCTATCATTTATTCACATCGTGCCGAATTCTAATCACAGTCGTAAACACATTAAATTACAGGTATTTGGTCTTCAGAAAGAAAATTGTCACTTTCTTTCCGAGCTAATTCACTGCTTGTGCTTGCAATTTTGATCGGCCACTTATTATTAGCTGCCTACTGGCTGTGGACCACGGTTCACATTTTTGAAGAGTCATTAGCTTATTGGCCTGCTCTTTAATTGCAACCGAATCGAGGATGGTAATGTGCACCTTGCATATTGACGCGTTTTACGTTGGGTGAAGGGACGCTAATTATATTTGCACAATCGATTTTAAATCTTTTATCCAAAATTGCATAGTAGATAGAGTTAGAGAATTAACGTTTGGTAATAAAATTGTAATAGCTATGACCCAATTAAGTGAAGAACTACTCTTTTGACTCGGGAGAAGCCATTATGTGTTTTGTGCTCAAGTAGTGCAAGTCTTTAAGTGGGATATGTAGAAAGAATTGATTGAAAATGCACTTCTCAGACAGGGAATACAAAATGCTTTAGTGGTATTAGTACTGTCTCTATACTTTATGTAAAAGGAAAAAGTTGGTTTTTGTTAATGTAATGCTATTGTAATTCGAATGAATGCAGAATGTGAGTTAAATTAGGTTAGAGATTGTATGTGTATACAGACAGATTCAATTCAGAATTATTTATGGTTGAGCTGAGGTTATGTTATGGGTTCTGCTTTGAGAATTAGCAATAAATAAATCCTAAAGACGACAGAATACGTACGCAGTATTGAAATTAGGTACGCAACCTACCAGTTGCCACTATACAGTTATGTAGTACAAGAATTAACTACTGCCTCTACTTTTTATTACTTTATGGAGCGGAAGGTGCATGGGATGACAAGCTATTACTCGTAAATCAGATCACCTCATCTAATTAAATTCGTAAGGTGAGTTCAATTGCTTCGCAGATTTTTTTCGCAGGAAGGAATTTGCCAGCCAATTTAATTTCGTTAATTTCGACCCTAATTGTAAGGAGGATAAAATGGGACAATAATTACTACTAAATGCTATAAAAGTAATGTGCCATAGCCATGCCATCATCAAATTGTGAATCATCTTCAGGTACTGGCACACTTTAGCAAAAAAAGGTTGTCGCAAATTGCCTATAATGTACACCGCTCTTCCACGTAAACTCTCGTATTTCAAAAAAGAGAACTTTACAGTCGTCACTATCCAATTACCTGTACCCACATCCCAGAGTGAGATTATATGTGAATGCGAAACACAAGTTCAATTTAATGTCAAAGTCGATGTCCGCGTCCATGACCATGCTCATAGACTGTATCCAGATGTAATGACGTTCGTGTAGTTTAGAGCTAGGTAGTTTTAGGAGCTAGAAAACGATACAAAGTTCCTACAGCATTGCCTCAAAGTATTATGCTCAATGTAAAATAATACATAATCATTTTCGTGGATTGTATGAGTAATTTCCTGTTGGTTGACTAGCCAAGCTTAGGCTAATTTCTATTTTTCATGAAATGCCATGTAGATAAGATTCACATAGAATCATGGGTGAATTATGTGTGAATTTGAGAGCCAAACTTATTGTTTAATTTTGTTATTTGTGCCAGCGATAATTTGATCCTCCACAACAGACAAGTATGTTAGGGTAATCAATCCTTTACGTGTTATTTTTGCATTCTATACACATTACCATTAGTTAGTAGTCGGAAAACTGTTAGTACTTTAGCTAACAATAACGGGCTAATGCGATACTGTAATACTTATTAATAAACAAAGATTTAATTTCATCATAGCTGCAGCGCATTAGTCACACTCGTACTAGGCGAATGAAACGTACTGCAATTCAACTGTTCTAATTTTGAGTGCATATTTATGCTTAAGTGCATATAATGCTACTGTAAATCATTTATTTATGTTACCACTGACAGTTGATCTACTATGCAGTAAGTAAATGAAGTAGGTACTTTGAAATTAGAATCGTGTATAAATCCCAACATTTGTATAAGTATATATAGTGTAATTACAATTAAGTGCAAGACAAACCAATGAATAATTTGCTTGTCTGCGTTTCTAGGATAATTTTTATGGTTATTGCCTGTTGGATTCAAACGTGTCTTGTCGTTAGGATTAAATCTGAGAATTTTTACTCTTTTTTAGCACAAGAGTGATATTGTAACACGTCTTAAATATATGGTTAGAATATAGATTTCCATTTTACAGCTCGTTTCTCTTTGTCATGTCAAAGTCATCTGACGCAGATGCACTTCCATATGCTATTTCCTTTCCATAAATCTACTTGGTTTTCTAGGTCACTTCTGATTTTCGAGTTTATTTCAATTTTGCGAAACTTTTATTGCAAAAATTACTTTTGCTGTGGGCACTCCTTCCAACTAATACACACTGTGAGACTCTTCAACGGATCTCACATCGCCTTTTCCTGAAAGTCTCAATGGCACGATTTTCGTTCAAGTGATTTACTGTGAACGTCATAATGTGGTGTAGTTTCAGTCTCAGCGCTCTCAATTCATTCTACATTGTCTTTACACAGAATGGGCTGTAATAACACATAGTATATCTGTATAGTACACCAGTATTCTCTGCATATATGGACTATCTCATTTTCTATTGGATTAATAAAAATTAGCCTTTAACCCGTTAAGCCGAATGTACCATTAAATAGTCCACTCAAGTCGAACAGTAACCATTTTCTTCGTTTAAATTTTTCCCATGTAGGGAAAATGGTTTTAATTTACGTAGATATCCGCTACATCTCACACGTTTTGCAGCATCATTTGTCACCTTGAAGGCTTGAAAAGCACTAGAAGATCACATCCTTATATCTTCTGCAAGCTCCATTCTTGTCACTTAGCAGATTTGGAATACTTAATACATGTAGTAATAAATACTGCAAGATATCGCCCACACACTACAGGGAATCTACATATTTATTATGATACAGAGTAGAATTTACATTATATACAAGTGCATGATGCACATCCTTTTAAGCTATCATTATTGTCATTTACTAAAATGGTACAGTAAAAACCAACAAATTTAGTTCTTCGCAAAGATTGGTCAATGGTAACGATTTTGTAGGTCATTTTCCTATCATACTTCACAAATTGGTCTCAGGAAAAAGTTTTTCGCCCACATAATCGTTTTTGTCCACTCACATTAAGCCTTCGGACTACTCGATTCACGAATAGACGAAAAAAGAAATTGAAAAGGACGAATTAATGTATGTAATATGTGACTCTACACAATATGCATAGACTAGAATACTTATAGGATGTGTAAAGTGTCGAGAGAACTTAATTCTATTACTCTTGGGCAAAGCCTCTTTAACTGAGGGCATTAAGAATTCTTCATATTTTTTATCCATTCATCTTAATCGTGATGTACGCGTTTAATGTCTGTCTTGACTTGAGTTTATTATAGCGAAATAAATGACTACTGACAGCAAGTTACTTGTAGCACTCTAAGAAATAGTCCATGTGGAATCGACTCTCATGTCCTCATACACACAGGACCATCCATGTATAAAGAAAATCATTCCAAATGTATTTCCATATTCTTTCAGTGCAATTCTCAACTGCAGTGCTTTGTCAGTGCAAGTAATCGCACTCACTTCACCGTACGCTCTGCAGTGCAATATCCTTCTGCCTTGATTTTTGTAGGACAAGATGTAAACACAACAGCTGGGTACGCGTACGTAACGTACGGTCAGTGAATGCGATTAGTATCTTGGGTATACAGAGAAATGTGTAGATATAGATTATGCAGCAGAGTCCACTACTCACCTATACAGCATTAAATACACATTACCACTATACTAGCTTAACATTTGGTATCTATAGCTTTGTACATGTATAGGAATAGGATTCATCTGTAAATGCAGACAAAGAAAATACAAATCACAATAGAAGTTGAGCTGTATAAGTGCTATGAGTCTGTGTCGATACATGTATTCTAGCAGAAATGAAAGGCCAGCAGAGCAGACGGCACAAAGTTAAAACACTTGGAGTTCATTATACTTTAATTGTGCATAGGTATGCATTGTTGTATTTTGAAGGGAAGAGCACAGGTGAGAGGAGTACATTAAATTGAAATTTGATACGAAAGAAGATGATAAGAGAGTAGAGAGTTTTCAAGGTGATAACTAACTGCAGGCTGATTTACCTTTCTGCGAATCATAGAAATATGAGCTTAGGTATGTAAATATTCGCAATAATAATTGTACGCATAAGAATGTACGTGCTGGTAGTGATTACAAATTTTGCATAATGAAGACAATTAAACATAATTGTATAGTGGTTTTCGTTATGTTTACTCCTACCAGTGATTTAGTAGTATCTACTGTATCATCTAGTCATCGATCCGTGACAAAGAACACAAATAAATTAAAAAATTAGGCTATGGTGATAATACCCAAACACAAACTGGTAAAGTGCCTTTAGTTACCTTTATTAGTCATTACAATCACTATTATTCAAATAGACTATCCCTCAACGAGCACAATCGTGTATTCTGGGAATGGCGATGCCACAGATACCCTAATAGGTCTGATAGTTTTTTGGCTGTACCACTTATGCATGCATTGGGGATAGAAAACCTTTTTGTAATGTAATCTCATTCAACTGTTAAATGCAATGCAAAATGCCATACTTGTGTACTTATTGTTAGTATAGAACAATCACATTGGAATTACCTGTAGTCTAAAGATGTCCCAAGAAAGTAATTTACAATGAAAAATTGAACACGGAGATAGTTTCTACTGCAGAGAAGAATCCATTTCATGTCTCGAGCGTTATTAGTTCTTCAGATGAACCATCTAATCTAATTTTTGCGTCCAAAGATTTCCAACACAGCAGCTTCCTCCGTTTCTCTTGTCTGTCTCATCTTTTTTTCCGTCAGCCGATAATAAATTCACGATTCGCAACACTTTTAAAATGCATACATTCACAAAGGTTTTTTGTGCGAGTTGATTCATCTAATAGGAGTAAGATTTAGTCACAGTTTCCTATTGGAAACTGCAGATAATGCAATAATAGCTATCATAAATCTATTTTAGTTCCTAAGTAGGAAGGCAACTTGCTGTTACAGACGGACTTTGCAAAATCAATCTTATTATGATTTGTAGATATGAATTTATGGATCGTAAGTCTCTCGCTGAAAATAATGAGCTCTGCAGAGACTCTTATATTTGTTCTTCGAATCCTTCCGTCAATTGAATAGAAAGTCTAGTTTCTGGTTGGACTTGACTTTTATAAATGCAAGTTCATTACTCATCTACATTAATCGTTCAATCATCATCATCACATTATCATGTCTTTTGTACAGTCATTACCATTTAATTCCAATACATCCTATTGAATCTTATTACTTTGTCAAAAATAACTCATGTGACCGAAACTCGTTTGTGTAGTAAAAACTAGAATGTACAAAATTGTTAATTGATCTGTGACTGGAAAGCTGCATTCATAATTACGTTACGTTGTCAGCCCAAATGGGCATCACATCAATTAATATTTGGCAAATTGGCTCTTAAGTGAAGGAACAAATTGACTTTCGGCCTAAATTCTGTTATTTTTGTTTGTCTGGGCTTTCTTCCCATCATTCCCATCGGTTATATCAACACTGCAACGGTAAGCAATATATGCTGGCGATATTTTCTCAACAAAAAGTGTGCGTTTGGTTTATTGACTTTAGTGAGTTCCTTGTTTTTCCTTGGTTATTGTGTCTTTTATTTAACTTGGGACAACATTGTTAGTTGTGTCTATTTAAAAGAGAAATGCTTTTTATTATTGTGTTACTTTTCTCCTTTCAATCCCTACTGATTTAACTCCTGCTATTAGTAAATGCGTGATGTGATGTGTCGTTTCTATTTATCTTTCTCTCTGTGGCATCAGAAGCACATTTGTTTACACGTCAATATCCGCACGTTTACAGTCGAGTGAGTGTTTTCAGCTCAGACATCTGCTTCTCTCGCTGTTACTATTCTACTTTTCTGAATTAACTAACGCTCAACGAAAAATATCTCATACCATCTCATACATATGCATTTAATATGTAGGTGGAAGTGTCTATTCACTAGTTGCATGTGTTCCCCAACATTTTCTATCTGTCTTAATCTTAGACGTTATTTTGTTTACCGTAAGCCAGTATTTTTTGTTGCGAGTAATAGCTGTATCTATTGTAACTTCTAATAGTATGCATAAAATATATTGTGGTTGCACAGATTCAAGTTCTATATACCTGAATATCACCACGGAATGAGTAGTACAGCATTACAAGCAAAGTAGGCTTTAGTGAACTTAGTTTTTATTAGTATAGTATGTGCAGACAGACATCCAACCAATTGCTAATTACATTTTCGCAGACACAAGCTTGGTTTTCTATTATTTCTTTGCTTTTACAATTTACTATCTTTATCACTTTAATCCTCCTTTGTTGTATAATGCTGCAACATTATCTCCTGTCTTCGCCAAACTTGACTTTGATCTCTTCAACTATTGGTGTCAATGGTACGGATTTAAAACTTGGTAAATTATCAAAGCCTTGTTAGCTCTAAAGTAAATACTAATAAGACAATAAAACCTCACTAATTGGATCCTTAAACATTGCATTGCTAATAAATAATGTCTTCATTCTGTTTATTAGCCTCTTTCTCAATCTGTGATGTTTGTTTAGTCCATTAGTAACGTTTAATGCCCCAATGCCCAATAAACTTACTGTGTGTGTATTTGTTGATACACAAACCAATACACTTTCTAGACAATTCGCTACTCATCATCAATAATTACTTTTATCTCTGTGTATCAACAGTTTCAAAAGATAGTCAATGTTCCTTGAAATTTTTGAGTGTTATAATTATGGTATGCGTCTGTTGTTGACATGAGTTAAGACGGTTTTACACATGTTCTACATAGAATAATACTATTTGTATTCATTTTACATGTCACCAGACATAATTGTAGTGGATAAATAAACCGACGTATGTATAGTTAGTAGTTAAATTACAATTTCAATGTAGGTTCTTGAGTAGAGAAAAAGTATAGTGTATTTGCCCACTTATTCTTTTGGCAGGTAAAATAAAGTAGATCAGTCGGATGATGCCAGAAAAGATGCAGTTTTGCACAGAAGTAAGACAGTAGTCCATTATTTTTCGTAATTGCCCAACATTCAGTCACACTAACAATAAGCTCACTCCTCTTGTTGCGAATAAAACAAAGAAGGTTTGCCATGCTCTTCCCTGCCAACTGCCTTTCTCAATTTTTTGATGTGTCTCAGTGTAATTACTACTTGAGTTGCACTACACGCTCTCAAAGTGCACATTAGATCTGAGTAGAGTACAATAAAATATTATTCGCTGGACGTGCCTTGCTTGGTGATTCAGTACATCGGCAGCTATGACTCCTACGGAACAATACACAGAACACTTAGGTAATGTGCTTCATCCAAATGGCAAAGTATCGGTATCATGTAGGGCATCAGCTCCCTGACATTCATCATTGCAATCCTCAAATTCTAAATGTAAGTATAAACTTTGCCATCTGCAAACCGTTCCTTGGCAAATGATGTAGCATAAGTACATATAACTTATGTGTGGATAAGAAAAGACACTATGTAGACACTACCCGTACAATAATGATTGAGTAGAGAGCTCAATGTAGTGCAATCTTCACTTAACAAGTGTATACAATTCCCATAGTTGCATCTGAAGAGACAGCCGGCGAGCAAAAACTAATATAACCTAACGAACATACTTTAACATTGCTCGGTTGATGGTTTTACTACTGTAGAATGAACTGATATGTCTAACAGCATGGCACTATGTGCTATAGCAGTACAAAATAACTAATCATTCAGTTTGTAGAAAGGCTGAGTCTTCACAACGAAGAATATTAAGTAGGTAGTCGCATAGCTTGGAGCAGGTAGCTCATTGCTCTTTTAATTCAATGTTGGTAAATAGAAAATTCATGCAGATAAGATTAATGAGACTACATTTGCGGTGAGATTGAGATAGTACAATAATCATGAGCGTAGCAGAAATCTTTTTAACGTAGAGATATCTGCACTGCACAATGCGATATAAAATTTCATTCTATTTGATTCAAATCACAATATTATTGCATTTGATTTTGCCGTGATTTTGATTTAGCTCAGTTTGATCTGATATGGTGAGAATGCACATTTAGTAGAAGTACTTATAGTAAATAAGATTGGAGAGCGATACACACTATATACGACAGCTTTCTGTATTCTACGGATTTACCTAACTATACACAGACAATGCTTATACTGGATTTCATTATCTGCATACAAAGCGTATCTTGTTTTGCTGTTGTTCGGTAGGCGTTTACAAGGAAATATGATACGAATGCATATTCATCATTGAATCATGTTTCTAACATGCGGCTAAGGTTTATATCATGAAATCGTAACACGCCATAATAAACAAGCTTATTAGACTCGTTATACATTATGTATCTCTATAGGGCTGCTATGCACAAATATATTACACTATTCCTTGCTTTAGTAATCAAAGCTCTGCCTTGCTACTCCCTATTGGGCTCTTAACTCACAACTTTTCATTAGCATTCTTTTTTGCACTTTATTTACAAACTATATTACACTAAACAAAGGTTACGTGTAGACGTTTGTAATTGGAACTGATAGTGTGGGTCTGACGGATTAAGCATCCATCCCTACTTGGTAACTAGTAAGACTAGATTCGCCTTTGTTATACCATATGCCAGAATTACTAAATTAATACTCTGGTATTTAAATAAAAATCTTATTTACTACTGACTACTACTACGGATTACCACAGCAGGCAGAGTCTCTGAATAATTATCTTCATCGCAAAAGGTGTATAGACAGAAAATAAAAGAACGCATAAAATCAAACCAGACAGTTTGCTGATTATTGCGGGAAACAATAGGAGAATTTTAGTTTTATCAATCATGTATTCATAAATGTTAACATAAAATGGCTTATCTCTATTTGCTCAATTCATGAATCTATTTTATTACTGCGTGTCCATAAATAAAACCATCAAAACTGAATAGGGCATCAGTCCAAATGATAACTAGTACTAAAATAGGCACAGTCTGGCAGCAATCACAATAAGGATCTACATTTGTTGTCCTTTAAACTAAGCAAGCATTAGGTTGACACATTTGTCCTCTGCTAAACTATAATCTAGGTCTGCTGTATTTGTATTCATGTTTTATGCGTAGTGTAATTATACTAATACTAACAGTAATGTGGTGAATGATTTATTTGCTGTCATAGATCCAACTAGCAGATTACAATCTTAACTTGACCCAAACTTTTTGATACCCTTATATGTACAAGATAATATTCACTAACAATTCATTCATTCTACATTATAGAGATACTATTAACACAAAAAAATTAATTATAGTATTACCTACCAAGAACAACCCACCAAATACTAAACCTTATTATTATTACAAGTAGTACCAATGATGGTGTATGATTTCTCAATGAAAACTAATATGACAGTCTAATGAGAAATACTTTTACAATGGTCATAAAGATACAGAGCATAGGATTTCTTTCGCTCGATCTTTCAATCTAAATACATATCTAATAAGTATTTTGCATAAGGATGATTTCTTCAATGCATTTCCTGTGTGTATCTGCGTCAGCGAAAAGAAATCTTGCAATGTGCAACGACAGCATTCTTCTATAATATCTATAATACATCTGTATGGTAGACATAGAGAAATCATAACAAATTATTACACAGATTGGCATTTTATTCTATTGAGCGAGCACATGTGCACATTTAGTGTATACAATATCATCTAATGATGTCAAGACGCTAATGCTTATGCAAATTCTAATGATAATGATAGTAATGAATGAAAAGAATGAAGCGAATAGTAAATAGTGAGAAGTTCAGTCAAGGCAAACGTTTTCCATAAGGTAAAGGTGAAACTGATCTGATTCAAAGATATATCCAATGTAGCAGAGTGTAGTCAATGATATGATAAGCGTAAAACGTGAAATCTTTTCGTGTAGGAGGCAGACAGAGTAGACATGAGAAATCCTGTAGTTGAATTGAGTTTGTCTGCCTTGATATTCTATAATATGCTTATAGGTAGTTAAATATTAGCCATAGCCATCAACTGAAGCCTATCATAGGATTTGATTGAACTGAATGAACCCAAAATTGCTCTGCTGGCTAAAGGAAAGGTATGTACATTAGAAATACAGATAACAGAAGAAATTTAACTTTCTGGCAAGTCAAGACATGAAGACAATAAACATGGACGAAGGAAGTTCTAGTCAAGTCAAATAAAAAAATTCCTAAATGTGTATATCAATACTGTATCATAGTAGAAGATAGAAACCCGCTATATGTATAGGAATGTATTTCATCCCTCAACTATTTAGTGGAAGTAATAATAAATGCAATGAATGCAAGTGGAGACAAGGAAGGTACATTGAAATATATGATGCAGTAGCAGAGTTAATGTTACATTAATTCAATTCAGGTACACGTACTTGCATACAGTATGCACCATATTGCTTGTAGCTAGTTGGGTATGCCAAGCGAGATAGTTCTAACGTGACGAAGTGATCTTAAGCAAAGGAATATTATTTTTTTATTAGCTGTGTAATGTAATGGAGAGGAAGAATAGAGTCAAGATCGGAATAAAATGTGTTGATGTGTAGCTGTAGTAATATACGTACATTTACTGTACGTAGCTGTATGTAGCGTGGATACACACACACTACTACATTCACAACCTACACACAAACATGCACATACATACGAAAGGGGTAAAGATGTAGTTATAGCAGGCATAGGACATAAGATGGCTATAAATATAATACTAATGTGCTACACACTAGATATTGTTAATGGCAGTTACGTAGAAGTGCATAGAGAGAACAGGTAAGTTAAGAAACTACATGGTGGACTGTTATGTTGTGTGTATTAGTATCTAGTATAGATCAAACCACTGCAAGAACGAGCGTTTAGGATATAAAAATCTTTTCTTTTCTTGTAATGCTGTGCTCCTGACATGCCGTTCTCCTTTGCAGTAGCAGCTTTAGCTTTGTAAGGGTTAGCGTTGCATGGATTTGAGTGGAAGGAAACTGCATTGAATCAATTGCGGTGTTCTGTTATGTTGTGTGTTTGGTATGGCAGTCGAATGCAACGTAATGCATAGGAGGTAGTTGGTAGGTAGAAAGGTACCCTTAGCCATTTGAGATAGTCGACAGTAAATCCTGTGTACCTACCTGTACGTGCACAATTGTACAGCATCTGTACTATTCTTATTATTTAGGTATGGAGGGAGAGAGACACAATCTTGACTTGAATGTAATATAAGAAAAGAGTGATTGTTGAATAGAAAGTCGCAAAAAGTGGGCCGTCTCAACTTTTAATTCATTTTGGGTTGGGTGCTTGCCGTGAAAACATCTGACGAGTGCACTGTTCAGCTTAGAGCTACTAATACTAATTTAGTTAGTTACTACTAGCTAGAAACGGACCAACGAAAAGAAACTCAAGTGCAATTCCACACGACGAATTGAATGCCAAAGGCAGGAGCCAAAATTAAAGTCGCCCTGCAAGTTTCTTGCTCTCCTTACTCTTGTCCGGTGTTACTTGTTGTTGTTATTGAAGTGATCCTCCTTTGCATAGCTGCTTATTAAAAATTACAAAAGAAAAGTTACATTTCAAGTTACACTTTGTGCACTTACGGCAATCCCACCACACTAAATAAATAAAGATTACGTATCATTTCTGTTTCCCAATGCAATTACCTACTTGCGGAGTTTAAACTTATACACTTAACTGCACATTACTCTTTAATGTGTTACTGGAACTTTTTAAATGGTAAGTAAACACAAGAATTCTTTGATTAATACTTCACTACTCTGTTATTAGTAAATAGCTTAGCTAGAGGCATTAGTGCATTTCAACATTTGTTTATGGTATTGTGGAATGGGTAACTCTAAGTATTTCTGAACACAGCTTGGAATAAAGCAAATTCATTAAGTCTTCTCCCGTCTACACATACTTACCTTGCTCCTTTCGTGTTTACTGAGGTATTTAGGTATCTACTAAAATACTTCAGACTATTCACACTCTCTCCGAGTACCTGCCAGTTTGGAGTAGTAGTAGAAAGGTTTAGTCTAATGCCCGTCGGCCATGTATGCTTATTGATTCTAACAATAACTTGTATCTCTACGTTAGTAAACTGAATCAAAACCTTTGCACATCAAGTTTCCTTTCAATTTGGAATAAATTACTTATTTATGAAGTATAGAGATAACTCTACTGTAATATATACTTATATATACATAACCTATGATTAGATGCTATAGGTATCACTCACTTAAGTACCTTCTATTTTCTACCCTTCTCATTGCTGATTACGTTTGTTATTTATTATTTTCATATCTCTTGAATAGGATGTCATTGTGCTAAAACCAGTCCTATTATGTAGTGGTATCCTTTTCTGAGCTAAGACAGCTTTTATTCTTCTTGGCTATTCTGTACGAGGAAAAGAAACTCTCTATCCTAAATGCCTTCAAGACATGTGACCAAGATTGAGTCTCTTTGGGCTTTTTCTCTTATCACATCCTCGGCAATTATCTCTTGATTACATTTGTTTGGTCTGTTTCAACCGCAATTTTCGTTTCGTTTTTGCTAGGAAAATTTGTGTCATTCATACTTTCTTAAGACCCATTTAACGCTAAGTACTACTGCCCAGTTTTTTTGTCAGCATCATCTTTAGGTACTTGCCTTGACAAATGCTAAAGATATTACGGCGAAAATGAAAATCTAATTTATTGTGGTGGGACACTAAAAAATAAGTATTTGTAACTATCTTGTAATATTCGATGCATCTTTAAAATATTGTAGTCATCTATACCGCTAAGAGTACAAAATGCAAGTAGGCACATATTGATTTTTACGACGAAAGTGAAAACATGACCAAATGTGTCTTGCAGTCGACTTTGAAGTGCATAGAAATAAGAAATCGTGAAATTATATGTAATCGTTTGTGGTAAATGGTAAATGAGCCTCTGAGTCACTTCTCTAGTGTAATCTCTCCATGGATGGCAAATGAGATTTAGGATGCAGTAATGCTATACTGAGCTGTGTTTTCTATTTGTCTGTACAGACAACTCGATCCAAATGCTGCAAATCAATCTTTGCGCATAATTTCCGACCATAACCTTCAACTTTGAAATGTACAGAATGAATTGCTCAATATGCATACTGGTATAACTCGTAATTATCAGTCACGTGATTACGTTTCTATTTAGATGTTTACTACAGCGTATCATTACAGATTAGCATTAGTTAATAAAGATAAAAGTAGCTCTCTTCTGTAATTTTACCAAAAAATAAGAAATCCATCTCGTTAGCAGTTTTGTATGATTGCTACCTTAGTAAGTAGTTATTGGCTGTTCAAAAAACTTCTGGCCATAGACACTGCAAAATTTTCTCAATGTCTATGTCTACTAATTAAGAAGCTTAAGTATGCAATTTTCTATTTGAAACTTCTCTTGTGGAGCACAAGCCTATATTTAAAAAACGGGAATCTTTTCAAGCTTTTACAACTATTTTCCCTTTGGTTTTTTATTTCTCAAGAGTAGTGCATGCCCCATTCATAAACAGGGACTGCAGTTATCAGCATGAAATACAAAGTGAGAGAATGTTGCTCATTAATTACACACAAACCATTCCCATTCATATTTATGTGTAAAGTTACAGTTTGAATTAATTATTGTTGTATACTCGTTGTCGCAAGTTGGAAACATCCACTAACAACTATGATTATTGCATACTAGTAATAAGTACCTGTATTTCCTGCAAGGTAATTGACAATGACTTAAAAATCTAATTGAGTTTCTACTTATATTCATTACCTGCAGCAACGTTTCATTACTCTACGGGTTAGCGTAAACTTACCAATAACAAGTTTTATTGTTGTCTTAAAATAAATGTTAATCATTTAAAGGAGCATCTATTCCAAGTGCAGATTGTTCTTCTGCATTCCTTATACTGTTAGTATAAATTAAAATGTATTTAAAGGGAACGGAAAAGCATAACTTGTACAATATAACACTAAAACGAATACTTAAACGTACATGCAATGTTGAAACAACAAAAGGCTAGGCTAACACCATGTGCATATGGAATTTACGCTTGAAAAATAATTTAATGAATGCCCATCTTCAATCCATAACAATATGCACTTTATTTGGAATGCATAAAAATGAGAAAAGGGAGATATTAACATAAGTGTAAAACATTTCTCATGTACATAGACACTTAAAGCTAAGTGAAGCAAACTGCAAATAAAGGCAGGAATTGCGATAAACGTGCGGAGCACATAAAATAATGGAATGTAATTAATTTCCCCATTTTTTCTTGCCTCCTAACAGGATCCGTCGTTTTTGCAGCAAATCTGAAGGGAAGGCAAAGGGAAGACAACTCAATTGGATTAACTACACTCAATTCATTTCGCACAAAAGGACTTTGTTTGGCTTCTATTGAATTAGGCAGACTAAAGGAAGGAGTCAAGTCATAGTCTTGTCATAGTTATTTAACAAACAGAGTTACCTACTGCAACGTTTACATTACGTGATCCACTGAATCTACGTGCAAGAAGAATTCACCGTTTCCTGACTGACCGGATCGCTTGAGTGAAACTGAACATAGCTCAGCAGTACAGTTCAGATAGAACGCAATCGAGTCAAACTCATCCAAACGAAACTCTCGAAGATTTACTATACATTACATATTACTCGCTTGTTAACATTCACAATTTATCTGAACACTACGAGAGTAGTCGCTCACTGACTCATCTACTAAGAGAAGAGCTGTCTCGCATATAAACAAGTTCAGTCCAAGTCTGACCCGCTCTGCCAACTATGTACTTCTCTTCGACGTTTCATATGCAAGTAAGTATCTCTCCATATGCACAAATTAGAGAGTCAAAAAGACATATAGACTGAGACTATACTCGGTTGGTTTGCAGGTTGGTGTTAGTTCCCGTTGCATGGGGTGTTCTCTCTCCTGCTCTCCTCTCATCTCTTGAAGTCAAAGTCAAGATCTGAAGAGTCAAAGCCAACAACCAAGCAAAAGCAAGTCGGTCAAGAGGAACTAACACAGACGTACGTACACTACAGTTCAGAATCTCTGAACGTCTCCACTAAACTTTACGAATATGTTACATATGGAATAACTATCTCTTCTACGTGTATGTATTTTTCAATCTGTCTAGCCACTTATGGTCATATCTTTGCTTTTAAATCCTAAAGATGATGCTCGTAGTAAGTGACTAATGTAATCTATATGAGTCGACAAGCTTTACGACCAGACGTCTCCATTATTACTTACTATAGAGTATGTACTAGTGAAATATTATTACTGATGCTGAAAGGAACTCAGTTTGAGTCATACTAAAAAAGTTGCTAATGCCCATAACATCGTAAACTTCTTAAAAGTCATTCTTTGTGATTCTAAATGTAATTCACTTTACTATTTTCAAGAATGGGATTATTTTGTTGGAGAGTAGGATTTGTGGATATGGTTAGTTAGTGTATATGAACCATGTTTGAAGTATTCTAAGTACACAGTTTAATTGATTGAGTAGAGAATGTAGTAGAGAAAATGCTGATGGAATCTTGAGGATGTACGAGGAAGTGAGGAACAGTGTTGAAGAAAGGCCGATGAAATGCTATTGACGAAATCTTGAGATCTGAGGATTTTAATCTCAATTAAAAATTACCGGCTGCATCGTCGAAAGTTTATGTAGCTAAATAGTGAGGGACTGCACGCTTTCAGAACAACTAATAGCTATGGCATCCTCTAATCTCATCTTGCTCATCATCTAAACTGATTTTCTTACTTTGTTAAGCTCAGCTCGTAATCAGGTCTGGCTGCCAATTGTTCGTGTTCCTGTGCTGGACTGCAGAATGTACTGTTGGATATTTCAATTAGTGGATTGAATGAGAAGAATCAGAACAATAGAAACGGGAAACGGAAAGTATTCGTCGGTCAGTGTGTGAGAATTGAGTCTGACAAAGACTTGATTATCTAATGGGACAAGTAGAGACTCGCAATGATTATCTGAACACACGACACGAATAAAGACTTTGAGATAAGGAAACAGGACAGATTTGGTTATTCCCATCCAGACAAAATGTCGGCGATATGCCACGGCTTCGTGCAAAACGCTTGGCGGAAAGATATCTGCTCGAATTGCTTCCGAGTTCGTGATGAGCACGAGATGATTAATTCGGTCAGAAGTTGTGCTAATAGCAATTTGACAAGCGGGGTGGGCATGAGCACTGAGGGCAGTAATGACCATGAGGAATACAATAATGTAAGTAGCAGTACCGGTGTTGGTGGCTCTAGTAGTTCGACTACGAACGGTTACTCTAATGGTACTTCAACCGCTACGAATAATAATAATAACACGAAAAATAATCATTCCACTTCACACACAATGCCCCATCCTCACTCTGTATCAATTAACGTGAAAAGTTCTCCGACCCAGTACATGCGAAATGCTCGCTACCAATCTCCTACCCTCGGCCAGTCTGGTATAAGTGGGATCCCTAGAATCAAGACATCTTCCTCCACCCTCAATTTCCACAGCAAAGGGCCTTACAACAACTACGAGACCCGCGAGGCAGTCAAAGCCAGCAATCCTCTAGGGACTTCGTGCAAACTGCGAGGAGCCGCGTCTTTGGAGGTCATATCTCACATAGGCTCTTCTTCCCCCAATCCATACGGCTACTCAAATGGGACGAGTCGGCGACATCCGTCGAAGGCCGATAAGGAATCAATGAACAATAACAGTTTACTGACATCCTCTGCTCGTAGCAGTTCCAGTTCTACTTTGACTCTCCTCGGTTCATCTCCTGCAACAAGTTGCTCTGCAGCCTCGGGCATTGTGCGAAGTTGTGCTGGTAGTGGTGGTGTTGGAGGTGGTGGTGGCTCGAAGGAAAATATTTTGCACTACAGTTCAACTCCAACATTCACCAACAACAGTACACTCAACCTAAACAACAACACCAATTGTGCAAGTGGCTCGTCAAGTTCTGCTTGCCCTCCCAATCCCAATGCAAACGCTTTGACTCATCCTCCTCATCAGTTCACCTCGAACATTTCCACTAGCAACATCTCTAAGAGAAATTCTACGTCCTCCGCTGGTGGCTGTGGCTACGTTCTTAGCAGTAGCACCAGCAGTGGCGGGGTCCACAGTTCAAATTCCCAAAATTCTCGGAGTAGCTACAGTGTGAGTCAACAGGGGAAGAATTCGCCGAATCGCTCTCATTCTAATGTGCAAACGTCAAATGGATCGAAATTAGTGACAAATCCAGTGCAAATGGTGCATGTGAATGGAATGAGTAGCAATAGCATCAGTGCTCGTACAAATAGTGCTAATGGTGTCGACGTAAAAACTCATCTTAATCATTCTAACAAGACCAACACGGGTGCCAGAAATACTCCATCCACTACCTCCATTCTTGGCAACAAATCTAAAATCATGGATGAGACAGATGGAGACGTGGGGCCTACCCCTACTGGCGGAAGTAGCAAAAGTAAAGTTACCTTTGGCAACAATCATGGAAATCCTGTCGACTTGAGGAATGGCAAGAGTGTCATTGTGACTAGTGCTAATACCAAAGGCATTCTCAAGTCGAAGAATGGGAATGGACGCAGGAAATTGACTGTGTCGTTTCCCAAGGAGGTGAGTGAGAAAGATTATATTTCATTTGCCAAATATTGCATTGTTCTTCAACACTCATACATACATATTCTGTTTCTGTGTATGTCTGTTCAGATAATAGGTAACCACACCAAGATATCGCGGATATATGCATACATTAAAATTCTTAATGCTCTTTTCCTTGCGTTTTCTCGACAGACACGACAGGATAAGACTGTAATACCTGGTTATGTAATGTCTGAATATTTTATCATTTGACATATTCTCAGAGTATTGCATAGGCGATTGCACTTGCAACTCATTTACCTATCTCTGTGTCGATTCGCACTATCCATACCTATGTTTACTTTAGTATGCCAGGTATTAGTCCACTGTGCAAACTCTCGTTACAGCATTGCAGATTATCTGCAGAGTAAATCATACATATCAACACAGCTGCCGTGAGTCAACTACTAATTGCTTTCATCTAATTCTTATCTCTTTCTCGGGATAATGAGACTACAAGAGTTACTGTTACGTTAGTAGGAAGTAATCATTCGAAAAAATTCTCATTAATGAAATGCATTGGCTTTGACTAATTATGTAGGTTCTAGTGCTTGTGAAACATCACGCATTTATACAACTAAATAGTGACATGGTAATTACTGTAGAATATTGTACAAGTACGTGGGACTCGTGTTCATGTTTAATATTGAATTAGCAAATATTTATTGTTTGCATAACCTTATTTCAAATTATAGAGCAATAAAATTCCTGGCCTACATTAAATAACTAACAATCAGCTCAACCATAAGCAAGGTAGTCTTTTATGCCAGCCCTTGCTTAAATTACTCTTTCAATGAGATATTTCAAATGTGAAAATGGAATTAGAAATTCATTCAAGCCAATTTATTATCAGTTTTCCATTGTATCATGAAATAATTGTTTAGCCAATATCTACTAATACAGCGTTGACAAATCTCAAACTATTTTAGTCTTTGTCTCAATAGCAAAAATATTTATCCTGCAAAATATCTTAAATATTTTACAGTATGTGCTAGTCTGTACTAGAAGATATTATTTAGCTGCGGTTTGTTATCTAGAAATGTTATTCATACGAAAGTCCTAAAGTGCGTACATTTTAATTTCTGCATTGTACTCTTGATTTAGTTTAGACAATAACATTTAATTAGTCCAAATAATTCCTGTATGGTTTTCCTAGTTCTATGCTGACGAAATAGAAAAGCATAGAATGCCCAGTCCTGTTTTAGTACTTATTTCCAGATGTGGTCGACAATATCAATTTTGATTCGAATGTGAATGTACTACCTAGTAATTTAGGTATCATTTCTTTGGAATTAAATCAATCTATAGGTCATAGGTACATTTCGAGTAAAATGTTATTGAAGTAATTGTAGTTTATCTTTCCTGTCATTGGATTGTGAAACGGGGAATTTACAACTGAACGTATTGAACAGCTTGTCTGATAGAATTTCTTTATAATCTAGTATGTATCTGGTGAATGTAGCGAATAAATATTGGAACACGTTTATGTCATGTTTTTCAAGGACTTTGTCTTCAGTGCAGTAAGTAGAAGACATTGGCCAAAGGAGCATTAAAAAATTGCAGTCTTTATTGCAGGGTGGTACTACTGACTATTTAAGGTATATTACTAATTGAGGCGATACTATGGAAGTTGACTAATGGCTAGAGTACTCAGTGTTAATTTCTCATAGAAAAATAACTGATGGAATTTTTATCATATTATGCTAATTTATTGTGGTGCAAATTGTATTAGATAGCATATTGATAAAATATAATGTAGACTAAACATGAGTAAACGTAAAAATGTGAACATTTGAATTTTTGTCTATCCAATTACCGGAGGGCTGGGTTGGGTTGGTAGTGCAGAACAGCCATATGCTATGCACATCACACAAATGCTTACCATAATAATACATAATATATGTACACAAGAAGTATATGTGTCTATAAGTATATCTATTTACACACTCTGCTTGATATTATACATATTGTTAGCTACTAAAAGGAAGGCTGGATATTAGCATGTTATTTGTACTTTAGCCTACGTGACTGTACGTAAGTAGTACACAAGCTGTATGTAATACCTACGTACATTTTTCATAGTTTGTATGCATTGGGTTTAATATGGAACTCTTTTAGGGTTACGTATCGCATGCAGTCCGCTGTTTAGTGAGTTAGCAGACGCGTAAAAGCTACATGAAAGGGGAATGGAAGGAGACAAAGGAATATTTTAGAGAAAAGAAAAATGTGTGTTTAAATTACAAGACCTTTTTTGCTTAAACCCAATATTATTAAGGTATGCCGGTTTGGGAAAGAAAAGTAATGCAGAAGTTGAGAAACAGGGTGGTAAGCTATGCAATGTGTTACAGGAGCAAATGTAGTAAATCCAGATAATAGTAGTACCTATTATTTGATTGGTAAATTGTATTTGATCGTTCCTCTCAATAGAGATTTTGCCTTGAAAATACATTTTTTTGCACTTTCCTGCCCTTCTCCCTTTGTAGTCTCTGGCATCAGTCTAACAACATTCAACACGTCAGTTCCATTAATGCAAGCTGCCTCTTTTGGAAATAGTAAACTAGTATATAGCATGCTAACATAAAGTTGTATCTTTATTACGTTAGTTTATCTTTTGAATGTTACGTCGTCTCATGTCTCTTACTCAAAAGACTGACAATGAATCTGGGTGTTACCAGTTTAATGACTCATTTTGGGACGAGATTTCCATGTTGATTGTTTGACTTATGAGTGAGCGAGTTACGCATCCATCTCACTTTATCTCTATATTATTATGCACCCATGTGTCACGTATGAGTTTGTATAAAGTCTTTATGCACAATCTTACAGATAATTTATCTGTGTGTTCACATGTGGTTATCGAATCATTTGCGTGAGTGTCTCTGATATCATTAAATAAGCATGAGTTACTGATAAAAGAGCAGGAAGTCAAACTGGGATTATACAAAGTCTAAATACTCTATAGCAGTATAAGCAAATCCATTTTCGGTTCAGTAATTTTTTTAGGTAAATATTTGTAGGTTACGAAAAAATTTGAGACTGTTACGTTCTCCTTGGGGGTTATGTACACAATTATTATTCGTCTCATTATGTCAATTATTATAGTTACACCTGTTGTTGCACATCAGAGATATTGTCTACTCGTTTGCTACAGATTTTGATATTGATTACCCTGCCATATGTATCGTTCGTGACAGTTTTCGTAAGAAAGAAAACTAATGGGTTTGCCAATATGTTACCTTTCGAACTTTTCCATGCATAATACTTATCTTTAGAAATCTACGTGTGTGCGTACGATAGTAGGTAGAACATAGCAGTAAGGATTTTGTGATCTGTTAGCACATCTGTTGGAATACTGAATGCATTTAGATTACACGAAGGTTACTATTCCTGTAATGACCCAAAAAATTAGTTAACCAAACGCGATTAAGTGAATATACTTACCTACAGAAGTGTTTCTAAATACCAGCAATGCAATGCTAAATTGTGCAAAGGATAAATTGCATTATAAACGATGAAGCAAAGGGTGAAAGGAAAACTATTTATTGTATACTCACACCCACAATGATTAGAAACTTAATTAGCCGATGGACACTTGATGGAATAGAACATTACCGGCATGTATTATTCCACAATTTGTTTGCTAAACAGTATAAACATTTCAAATCTGCCAATATTTTTGCACCAATAAAACCTACGCCCTAAGGAGCATTGCATTTGCTATTGGTAATGGTTAAATAGGGACATAATGGATACCTAAATGAATCTAAGAAATTTTTATGTACACGATGAATAATAAATAAAGATTAGCAACGAGGTAGTGACTAGAAAGCACGTTTGCATTGTAAATGTAATTTGCAATCACATTACATTCTAGTGTACAGCAGGTAGAGTGTAGTTGGTTGGAATTGAACTTTATTTAGAGATCTACAAGTTGCTGCTGTCTTGGGCAACTTGTAAATCAAATAAATGCATATACCTATGTACTGTTGATAAAAATAATTTCCATGTTTGAATTCCACTACACTCTACTCCACGCTCACGTATTCTGTTGTATAAGGATAATAAGGAAGGTTAATTATTTGTGCCAACTTGCCAAGCCATAGCATATCCATAGCCATGAATGAGACGTATAAAATAAACAATACCAGCTATACGCATTTGTGTGTCCGTATACACATGTAACATTATCAGGGAAACAAAAGAAGAAAATTTGGGCAGGCAAGCGAGAATAATTATGTATTATAAAAATATGATACAGTATCTATTCTTAATTCCTACATTCATGCCCAATAATATGGCTGTCTTAATCTGTAGAGCAAACTCGAGGGAATGTGGTCAAGGTCCAACTACGCGAGTACAGTTACTTTGACTAAAAAGTTAAAACTAAAGCTTAAAATTTCTTTTTTCATGCTATCACCCTGTTATATCTTTTAAATGGTCTAAACACCACAGAACATAGCAATCGACTGTCTGTTGTAAGCGTAAACAATGTTCAGACAGAGTTGTAGATAATGCTGTGTTGTAATGAGAAACTGACAAATGAACTTTGTACAAAACATAGGACACGGTTAGTCAAAGAAAAAAGGTTAAAAGTCTAGTTGTGTAGTTGATCGTGTTATTACGTTGGTCAGAGCACTGTGGTCGAGTAGTAGTGAACCAGTGGAGTCGATTCAAATGAAACCAAGTCGAAAAGTTGGACTTGTTAAACTGGCTTGTCCGGAATGCAATACAATAGCTATAGAATGCAAATCTGCAAAGGATCCCTCTAGATGATCTGCGGTATTTGCATTATGACCATACAATAATGATTATGATTATTTTCCCTTAGTTTACAGTTTGCACTTGTTGATTCAATTGGTTTGAATTTTCTTTGGTAATGAAGGAGATATGCATCTGTTTTTATCTATTATGTTCAAGACAATCTATGATTTGCTACATTATAGGGTTCTACACGTAGTTACATAGGTTTTACATGGCCCTAGGGAGTTTCGAGAGTTGGATGTGGAAACATTATATCCTTAACGTGTGGTTACCTAATAAGTATAAGGAAATTATTCTATTTAAATGCGATTAAATGAAGGGCCTTTTCTAATTTTTTTGGAATGTTGTTGCCAACAGGTTTGCGAAGTCATTGGCTACGGAGGAGATATGAATGGGAGTTCATCAGACGAAGAGAATTCTGATGATGAAGACGATGAACCAGTTCCAGATCCACAAGATTCGCATTCAATATCGGAACTGCTCGAAGGGAATTCGAATACAAATGCTGAGAAAGAACTGAACACATTGACCCAGAAAAATACCAACTTCAATTCAATCAAGACGAACTTGCTGGGAATCACCTGTATTGAGATTGGGCCTATTGTTGGGTGTACAGGAGGGAAATCTATGGAGAATTCGTCAAAGCCTTTGGTTTCCATTGGGACTTTTGAGTCACGAAAAGAGCCATTGAAAATTCGAAAGCTGGGTGATACTGAGCTACCTACTAAAGGATTCAACAGTGTGAAATCCTTGATAAACAATAGCACAACTAATTCAACTACAAACGCGGAGCCTAAGAAATTCATTCAGAAAAATAATGGTGTGAAAACCAGTCAGAAAGTTCCTCCTTCAACGAAAAATGAGACTGAGCCCAAGAAAACTGTTAGCAGTAGTGATGCTGCAAAAAATAATGTAACAATCAATGGTACTACCAATAGTAATTATGCTAAATTGATGACAAATGGATACACTACTAGTAGTAATAGTAATAACGTTAATAATGTTCAAGTAAATGGACGAGATATCCCAGTGACAGGAAATACTAATGCTATCTCGACCGTCCATGTCAACGCGGAAAAAAGTGCAAGCTCTGCAAAAATTACGACGGAGAAGTTATTGGCAAAGAGTAATGACGCATCGTCAGCAGGAACAATGACTAATGGGGGCGATAATAGTAGTAACCATAATCAAGTGAACGGTGGTCTCAGCAGTCAGAAACCTGCCATCGTGCTGGAGAAACCAAGGCCGAAACCTATTCTTAAAAACAGTCAAAGTCAAATTAAAAACAGTATTTCGTCCTCTGTGTCCAATACCAATAGTAGCAACAATAATAAAACCAACGGGAATAATAATTCTCTTAGTAATTTGATTATCTTCACTGACGGCAACAACATTGCTAGCAAGAGAACCTCCTTCCTCAAAGATATTATCAACGATAAGGAGAAAAGTCTGAAAAATTCAGTTATCACAAACTCCTCTTGTGTGCCACAACCAGATGAGCAATCTATTGACGGCCAATCAGCAATTTCATTAGACAAGGATTCTTTAGAAGCATCACAACAGCCTCGAATTGTGAAATCAGAACTAAAAGTGGATTTAAAATCGGGAAACAACAATAGAAAACACATGACCACCATTGAAACGAATTTTGACGTTATTAAATCCCCAAATGATCTGGAATTTGACGATAGCTTAGAGGATTCTGGATTGGATATTAAGAACAGAACGGAGATATCCGAATCTGATGAAAAATCCAGTTCTGGGTCGGATTCAGGAAACGAAAATGACTTTAGTGACCGGGGTGAGCAGCGAGTTAATGTAAAAATTATTGGAGCTTCTAATGGTTCGACTTCCCCTGTCAAAGGAGGACTTTTCATTTCCGTGGATGAAGTTGGTGATTCTGTCAAGAAGCCTGCAAAGTTGAGTCCTGATTCTGTCTTGTTCTCTTCTGCTTCAGAAATGTCTGCTTCGGGTTCTTCTGAAAGTATTCCAGATACTTGTGACAAGAATTCTCCTGTTCAAGCTGTCAATGTGATCCCTATTCAAAAAAGGCTTGCTCCAAGACCTCCTAGCAATTTATCAGGAGCTATTTATGCAAATGAGCAACCTGAATCCGAAGAAGAAGTCTACGATGACGTACGGAGTTTCTACAAAAATCCTGCCGAAGAAGATTTAGACGATGAAGACCTGTACGATGATTGTGTAGCGATACATGCAGCAGCTGCTGCCACTGCCAACCCTGGAAAAGCTGTTACTGGAAGTTACAATTTCACTGATGGATCAAGAACAAATGATGTAGAAATTGATGGGGAAGAGGAAAAAGTCATTCTCCAGCACAACGATGGCATTGAATTCATTGGGATTCGAAAAATTGATTCCGAAACTTTTCTTAGACAACGATCTCCTTCTCCAAAGAGGGA